>JASSUY010048879.1:0-37589 GCA_032466535.1 Forpus xanthops
ACTGTAAGGGTGGTGAGGCACTGGAATGGGTTGCCCACGGAAGTTGTGAATGCTCCATCACTGGCAGTGTTCAAGGCTGGGCTGGACAGAGCCTTGGGTGGCACGGGTTAGTGGAGGTGTCCCTGTCCATGGCAGGGGGGTTGGAACTACATGATCTTAAGGTCCTTTCCAACCCTAACTATTCTACGATTCTATAAGAAAAAAAAGAAGTACTTCCATGGAAACATATCATTCCTGTTTTGCTTTGAAATTATTCTTCCTATTCCTGAGAACTGCAATGTTTGATCCAGTTCCTGAGCAACTGCTGCTGTGAATCTGTCCTTTATGTATGTGATGGGAGCTACATAACCAGAGAGCAACACATCAAGTCTAGGAAAATATCCTCATAATATAATGAAATAATAGAATTTTAAAAAATTCTTCCTTTGTAGCATTAGTTACTCCTTGTAAGAGTCAAAAATATGTTTTTCAAGTAGAAGAACCAGTAGGCTCAGGGGACCAAGACCTTCAGAATTTCCCAAGTAACAAAGACCTCCATTTTTAAGAGTGCTTGCTGTTCCACTATGTGAGAAAGGCTTTCGAGCCTCACTGTGTACCAGGAGTGGCACCCAGTGTCCAAACTGCATCCTTACAACAGCATCTTCAATTCCCTTTTCAAACTATCTTCCCTCATTCCTTCCTCCCAGGCTGCAGCCACAAAAAGTCAGCAGTTCTATGCTTAAACTGTACGTTTCATAAAACATACTTTAAGTAAAGCATTTTACATAAAGCTTTTGCCAAACTGTTTTAATCAACAGTGCATAGATGAATTAAGTTTTCAACTATTTAATGTGGAGAACAACAATCAAGTCCAATAAAATACTTCAATTAAGCCATATAGCTACATATTTAAACTCTGAATGAAATCAACATTTGTGTAGACTATGGTCTTTCAACTGTACTCAACAACTGACTTAACAGCCACAAGCTGATTTATTCCCAATCATTAATAATGCTTTAAGAGCCCAAGCCAGTTTTCCTAAACATGTGTTGCTGGAGGAGAACTAAAAATCACATCTGAAAAAGAACTGGGGAAAAAAAATCCCTATGTTCATGTTTTGCAGCTACACGGGATTTTAAAGATCATCTGTTGTGCCTGGCTAAGACAACTGAGTGAACATAAGGGTAACAAACCTAGCAAATAAAGTCCTTTTGTTTCCTCCCAGAATTGATCAGAAGGGTAAGACTTGGGTTTAAACAAGAATCAGCACCTGGAGCAAACCTTAAAGCAAGCTTTTTCCCAAACTGCTACGAAAGCGACTATTTCTATGTTCTTTTAATTTCACTATCACAAACAAATCAGAGTTGCATAGCTGCACTAAACCACTTAATGATTAGAATGATTATCCTTAAGCATTAACCAGCTATTAAACTATCAGTAGATAAGAACACAATATGAAGCAGTAAAAACTGTTAAAAATTAAAAAAGAAAAAAAAAATTGCAAATACCCTTTTCAGTAATTGTGGCAAGCTTCAGCTGGCCAGTTTTCCTGCTTCACTAATACCAAAACCTAACATCCACCACAACCCCTCTCCCCTCAAAAACAAGGTCTAGCAGTGCCCATCTTTCTTGCTATCTGCATTGCATATGCTAGCTCAGGGAACACTACATGCACCTCTTCCGGAGTTAAACGCCTTACAGCTAAATGAAATCCTGACTTCATGTGAACGTGAAAGATTAGATCTCGGTTATTCTGCAAATATCCCTGAACCAGCTTTCCTTTCTAAACCAAAGGCAAAACTGGCACAATTCAACAGTTTGAGAATTCTGAATCGTGATGTTCAGTGCCTATAATGCCTCCCTAACTTAAGCCTCCAAATTTCTCTGCTGCATAAATGCACACTATAAAAGCCTCAAGATATATCACACAGATTAGGTTTATATATATAAATATATATATACACACACGTATAAGTAGAAATATGTATTATTAATATATATATTCACAGACACATACTGAATAGCATGTTCCAGCCTTGCTGAATTGCTTCCCTGTTAAGATTTATTTTGTTTCTATTAGACTTCCACTTGCAAAAACATGCACACATTGCAGAGCAAATATATCCCTGTTAGGTGCCTAATATGGCTAGGAAAACCATTTTGATTACTCTGTGCCCGCTTCTGCATTGTCCTACAAAACAATAAGATAGAACAGCAAGAAACTAGTAATTAAGAGAGTCTGAATGCACATCGGGAATCACTAAAAACCACACTAGTCAATTCAAGAACAATATTGACTGATGAATGGACCATGTTATATTAGGATTGTTAGCAAGTGTTAAAAAATTATTGTTAGCAGATGTCCCTTCTGACCTAAATATACTGCACAAAGAACATGCCTATCTTATTTTCTAAACAAGTTTTAAATCTTTCCATTTCTATTAGTGACTCTATGATGCTGCATGTTCATGCTGGCTATCAATATGTGCATCAAGGATTTATCACACTAAACCCACAAAAGCATACAAGTATTTTACTGAAAAGTAAATAATCTATTTTAATGTGTATTTTAATACTGCATGAATTTACACTGAACTGAAGCATGCAATCCAATAACTCTGTATTCAGCAAACAGTGAAACAAAAGACAAGCTGCAAACTACAGCAACTTTTCAACCAACACACCACAAACCAAAATATAGTAAATGTCTTGAAGTTAGATGGGAAAGAATAACCTTATCAGCAATAAATACATTTGCAGGTACAGACAACAAGGAGTTTCATAAATTTAAGCTACTGTGCACTCTGGCATGTGCAGCTAAGCATACACCCTGCTCATCTTCAGTAGAGCTTTAAAGAAGTTATTTCCTTACATTTTGCCTCTGTTAAGATTCTATACACTGGTTTCTCAGACTACAGCAAAACACATGATCTGTTCAGCTTGAGCTTTCCCGGTTTATCCATATATTTTTGACCACACCACCAGAGTTAACAACACATAATCATCATAAACAATGCTAACATATAAACTTAAAACTCACTAAGGATATTTCTCTTTCCTATCAAAGACTACCATTTCTCTATGAAATTCTTTATGCTTGGTTATCTTTGAGAATCAATTTCTTATCCCTTCTACTGTACTGCTGCAGTTGGTTTCCTGTTGGCCAAATGGATTTCAAGTCTGATTCTTAAGTATTCAATGCAATATTCAGTACTGAACCTTGGGCCAATAACATGTCTCTGTCTTTCAATCAAGAAAATAAATGCTATAAACACAAAAGATGAAAGTTGGGTTTATTGTGTTCTCTACCTCTAGTATGTAGCATTTTCTTTTAGAAGAGAAAACCCGTCCATAATTTTTCCAGATTATGCAGTTGATATGTAACATTATGGAACAAGAAGCAAGAACCAAAAATATTTGTCTACATTTACTACTACTACTTATTTCAACCAGTTTATATATTTTTTCACCCAGATGCATGGATTTGACTTCTTGTTCAACAGGACTATAGGCATTTCCTTTATTTTGGCTCTCAGAAAAGAATACCAGCAAGTGGGATTTGCTCATTTTGCCGTGCTCTTCTTCAGCTCCCTCAAGTTTATTGCAGCATTCTTCAGGAAAGGAAATGGCTACATACTTGCATTAGAAAAAGCAAAAGAGGGGGAATGAAAAGAAGAAACAAGATGGCGTTCAAAGAACATTCTCTTCTTCTTGGTCCAGTCACACTGGGATATGTCTTACTAAAAGACCAAACAGGAATAGAGACAAAATAACTGGCCAAAGCTTTGGGGGAACAGAGGAACCACAATTGGTCTCTAAAGAACACGCTACAGGCCAAAACAAGACATGCAAAAAGCACAGTGAGAGTGACCCAGGCAGCCCAATGGAAATGTTTACTCCTGTAGCATGTTGTCTGAAACCAGAGAGGAAGTTTTAGCAGAGTTGACAGAACCACCTTTATATGGTCTGAGCTTCCTTTTGAATGTTTATTTCCTCTAAAGCAGCGTAAAGCTACTACTTTTCTAACTTTTAGGCACCCAAGGCAGCACCTATCTCAGTTGGCTAAGATGAATTACAGGATCTACCAGAACGTCTATTAAATGTAATAGCATTTGCTTGAAAAAAATTGTTTCCTTAATAGACAAACGGTTATATCCAGACATCTTTCCTGAACTGCAGCACAGTAAAACTGAAATGCTTAAAGATACATTACATCTAGGGAAGGAAGGGAAGGATTCTGAAGCCAGCACGTTTCATCTTTGCCATATGTTCACAGCAATATCGTTTCATAAACTAATCTGTAGTAGAACAGCTAAAGAATTACTTGGGAGTCTCTGCTTTTAATAGGAACTAGCACATTAGAGTGCATTTACCATAATATTTCCACAAGTTGATAATAAAATAAAAACACACGGTCATTTGCATCTGTGTGATTTAAAGTGTGGGAGAATACAAAATATTTTCATATGTCAGGGTTCTTGCATATAACCAAAATGGAGAAAATTAAACATTAAATGAATCTGTAAAAACCAAAAAGCCTTCACATTTTTTTTAACTCATCAAAAATTATTTTTAAAACTTTACAGTATTCGGGGTAAATGACGTGAACATTTTCTCTCCCCTAAAAACCAGTAAGCATAAAGCTTCATGTTTTCAAATCACAAACCGTAATATAGGCATAAAATTCAGACTGATGCCTGAAATCAAAGAACAAATATTAAACATCTGTACATATTTCATTATTTAATTGGTTTTCCTCTTTTGTGCACTTTTGTGTCTTCGGTCAAATTGAGCTCATTATATTAACAAGAAAAAAAAACAAATTCAGAATAGCTCATTTGTAATATTTTACTTAAATTGCAGGTAGAATAAATTGGGCTTTCATATTGCTGATTACATAAAAATTAATGAGTTCCTCCAAGTGTTACAAAACTATACAAAATATTCATGTAGCAAACTAAATGATCGTATATCATGATCATAAATAAAGGATACAACTAAGATAGAACACAAACTATGAAGTAAAAGCCTCCCAGCTTCAGCTGCAAAACGTGAAACAGTTAAATGCAAAACAGAGCTGGATATAATCTTCCAGCTCATTCCAATGCCAACAGAAGACAGTTACATACGGCAAACTACCTACCATTGAAAATAGATGCTTGTCTTACTACATTTTTAGAATTACCAAACAATTATTAAGCATAATTTTCAGTAAAATTCAGCATGGAAGTTATTAGATATGACAATGATATCCACTGTAATCATGGATTATTGAAAAAAAAAACAAAAAACAAAAAACAATTAGCCTATGACTGGATTTATCAGAATCAAGGCACCCATAAGGTTTTTACGCCTAAAATTACTCAAGAAAAAATGCCATGAAAACATATTTTCCTTTAACAAAACAAAACAAAACAAAAAAAAAAAAACAAACAAAAAAAACAACCAAACCAGAAAATTTCTGCATTTAAAAGCAAATACCACAAACTTCTTTGGCAACAAAATTTTAATGCAAGTAAATTTAAATAAAACTTCAATATGCCTGGTGCTTTAAAGAGCAAAATTATTTCAGTTTCTTTTTAAATTCAGAATTAGATGTTGAACGATGGGATTTACCTACCACTTTAAAGCATTGCCTCTATAGTAAAAGAAAACAACTTGAAAATTCCAGAAATGCAATAAACACAGCATTTCGTGTAATACTATCAGAAACGGAATACTTTATATACATCTTCAGAAAGTCTGCACAGCCCAGTAGTATAACCCCACTTAAATAACCGCAAGAAGTTCCACTTCAAGTGTTATCTCCTCTTCCTTTAGTTACATGTGGTAGAATTGGGACGTGAAGAACAGAACCTGCAAAACAAGAAAGCTCCTGTTCTGCTTTTAGGTACATACACACACAAAAGTCTGAGTCCAATTCTACCTATCTATACAGTTCCTTAGAACACGCAACAGATTTAGGCTGATTCAAGAAACAAAAAACCACTGAGTCAGTAGAGCTGTATTTAATTCAATGCACTTTGTAACATATTTTCGGAATTCACTTGTATAAAAGATTATATGAACCTTATCAGATGAAAATGATTTTTATTCCTCTCTGCCTGCAAGCCTCAGGTCGCCTGGCTCAGCAGCAGCCAGCCGGAGCTGGTGCGCTGGGTACGAGTGCCCTCTAACGGGGGCTCCTTCCAGACCGCCTGCTACCACTGCCCAGGCTGAGTAAAGAGCAGAGCTTTAAAATGGAGCTGAGGATACACACACGTACTCTTCACCTTTCTCCGACATATTCAAGATAATTAAACGCACTTTTTCTAGGACTTTTTATTACAAAAGCATACTTTGGAGTACACTGCTGTTTGCGACACAGATGTGTCCAAGTATCTGCACATACAGGGCACTTTAGACTGTGCCCTGAAAATTAGAGCCTTTTATCTGAATTTATTCTTCTTTGCGCAATAAAGACAAAAAAACCCAGTAGAGGTAAGTCAGCACAATATGACAACTTAACAAAGCATCATCATGCTGCATGCCTGCTACTCCACTGAACCATTACAATTATGCAAACAGTGTCAATATTAGCTTCCCTATAGGAAACAAATCAAGAACTCGCACTAGTGACAGATAAAGCACAAACGTGCGATTAGCAGCTCTATTAAAGAACCTTGGTTACATGATACATCTTATAACATGACAGTTAAGCACACATAATAACCAAACTCTCTGCCAATCAGTATATTCCAGTATCGGTTCTGGCCACTCGCATTAAAAAAACAAACCCAAAATATGGAAGACTAGATGAGACAGTTCTGAGCATTTAACAAATGATCATTCACCTTCTGCCACAACCACCTGAATTCCTTATACAAATTAAACCTCACCAAGATTACAGACTATTTCATTAATTCCTTACACACAAATGATAAAGAAAAAAAAAATCCAACTTTGAATTCAATATCCTTTTTACATATAGCAAAAGTGAAACTCAAATGCACACACAAACCTGATGGGCTTTTGCCAGCACTTTGCAACTGACAAGTCAACACTTACATAGTATGGCTTTTTTCCTAAGAACTTAGGAAAAATACAGGTGAAGAATTCCAATAAATGGAATATAACTGGAGTCAGAACCAAAGCTATGATTTATGAGCTTTTGGATCATCTGTCCTGTCCTCAGTGAAATAAAACTTCACTTTCATATAACTGGATTTCTGCAATTTATAAACATTTCATTTTCCTACAATAGAAGACAACACACATGACCACCTCTATTTTTGCCAACTGTGATACCTAAAGAGAATCAACCTAAACAAAAGAAAACAGCGAATAATTTGTCGGCTGAAATTGCATCTGCTTATTCAGAACACAGTTACAGCATGCTCAAGTTATGTCCTGAAACAGTATGAGAGAAATAAAAGATCCGCCTACGATGATAAACCTTTGAGTTATAATACTAGCAGATTTAAAGTGGGAATAACTGGAAGCTGTTTTCCCAAGAAAAATGACAAAATTTGGCCTTGACAGAAGCCTTTACAGAAAGGACATGAATCAACAGAACTAGGGGGCTGTGATTTAATAACATGGGGGCTTTTACAGCAACACTAGCAAAAGAAATCAACCTACATACTGCCTCAGAGATCATGGTTTGACCATATAGGGGTCTCAAGCACCCCACGGTTTCATACTACCTCTCTAGTTGTACTCACAAGGCTGTTTGTGGAGCTAAACTATGAACTATTAGAGAAAAAATATGACTCCACAAGACAGAGGCCTGTTTCCTGAAGATGCTTTTTAAAAAGCTAAAACATTCCTGCAAACACCACTGTACTTCCACACTGAGATACAGTATGCTGGAAAGAGTAAAAACTCGTGTGACTTAGGTTTTGAAGCCCTATAATGCCAAAGTGGCGTTGCAGACCACCAGCTTCAAGAAACATATCAAGAATGAGGCCCCCAATAAAACAGAAGAGGTCTGAACACAGCCAACACTGCGTTCTCACTGCAGCAAGCAGCAGTTCAAAAGGACACATTCAGTTCACTGCTTTACCTTAAATTAACTTTTCTAAACATGTTCCTTTTAGTTACCTGAACCCTTCTGCAAAGGCCATATACTGCAAGTCACCGTACTGACTTATAAGGTATAAGGTAGCTGCTGCTACCCCTGGCCAATGAAACCCCTGTAAGAGTACTATGTAAAAGCTATGACATGTTTCTCCACATGCAGCAGCATTCATTTGAGGGTAAAGAAAATGGTGGGTTTGTGGAAATGTTGCACTATGTTATTTCTAGATGCTACTGACTGATGATACAACTAAATAATGCCTACAGCACAGAAAAATGCAGATACTGGAGTCTTTAAACATCTAGATACTTCTAACCTGAAAACTGAAAAATTAACCTTCTCAGGTAAGGAAGTAAAAATCACGTTGGGGGCTGGGAGCTATTTAGAAAGTGGCCTCATCTTTTCATCCACAGCATTTCAGAGGGAGTCTAATGAAAACTCTGCATAGTTATAAAAGAAAAAGTTACAACCTTCTAGAACTTATTCTGATGTATAATTATACAACTGTCTCAAAGTTTCTATTGGCATAATTACCACAGCACTTAATTTATTATCTCAGCTTTCTAAGTAAGGTTCTAAAACATATCAGCTTGATATAAAATCTGTTTTGAAACACTTTATCAAAATAATGTCTCACAAGATCTATAATGAGTTACAAGATGTATATTACATTTTTAACAGTTGCTTTCCATGAAAGGAATATAAATTTCCTTTAAGTAGGGAGAAGAGCTACTCAGTGAGCAGCACTGGAGATAGAAACAATGAAGTGCAAAGGATCAAACTTCACCTGTCACTTAGATACAAAATTTATAGTCAAGAGTAATACATTTATTTCTTAGACAGAAAATAAACCTCATGCATTACACCTTTTGTGTAAACCTCAACTGAAAAAAAGCAAAACTATGCTCAGAAAAAGCTCAGGAGCACCCTAACATGAAAGCAATTCTCAGGAAACTACCCCAGTACCACAAGCTGGAGTACTACATCATTTCACAGAAATGCCTAAGCCAAAAATCCTTACAGCAGAAATCCAGCTTTCCCTAACAACAAGTTGAATGCATGAGCTGGAGCATGGGAGGGAGGTGCATGGGAATAGGGGCTGTACCTGTAGATAACAATATCCTTAAAATTAAATACCTGTGTTTTGAGTAATACATTGAGTACCTATGCAGATTTAAGTGCACCAGTAATAAGGAAACACAGTTATCTGAAAAATAAATGCCCAGAGTACAGCCCCAAAATGTTTGCGCCGAAGCACCTTTTGCTGAAGACTCAACAACATACCCCTGGTTCTGTGTTTTTCCTCCATTAGCTCACGCTGCATTAACCAAACTTCACCTTCAGATTTCTAACACAGAAAGCTGGGTTGAACCCTCTCACCCCCTCCAAAAATCCTGTGCTGTAACAGGCCAAAGTGTTTTAAGACTTCCCTGACAGGAAAATCTTACCAGACAATGACAGTTTGTAAAATGGGTTGTAGGAAGACAACACTGTAAGAAACTTTGTAAGATGAAAAACACCTGTGGATTCACATAAAATGGTAGATAATCCTCCCAGAACTGTAATGAGAATTATTTGAAGCTAAAAAAACCCTCATGTTTTCCACAGTTCCTAGATATCGTCCAATTCAAAGTACACTAAAAAATGTTCTTGCCTCAACAGAACAAGATTGGGTATGTTGGGGGAGGGGGGTTTTCTTTAATCAGAAATCTAATTTCTGAAGCAATTCTGTTGCAGCAAGTAGTCTAAACATAGTACTACCTCAGGCATTAGCAGCGAGAGACAAAATGGCACCCTAACAGAAGCACATCTAAGCATATCAGGAGTAACAGTCGTTGCTAACAAGCTTGAAATGCATGTTTATCAAACTGATTCTTAAATGTCATGCATACCTAGTTCAAGTTCAAATTAAGGATATTTTCTTAGCACTCTCAAAAATGTGTTTCATATTAGATTTGCTCAGTTTGAAAAAGGAAAGCATTAGCTTAAATGTGTCTTGCCAGTTATCTAACAGTTTGCTTGCTCAAATAACACTCTCCGGAATATAAGCTCAATTCTCTTAACAATGATCACCTCGAGACCACAAGGCAAATGAACATTTTCAGGTGACCTGTTCCTAGAGTTCTTGCAAAATGATATGGGGAAAATGCTTTTTTGGGGTCTATCCATTCAATTCTCAGTGCAGCAGATCAGGAGTTTGCCAACAGTCAACCATACCGCACTTGCTCATTGCTTCCTTCCCTCAGAAGGGCAGCTGGGGTAGTGTGGCCCCTCAGCCAATACAACAGTCCCTGCATTAACATAAGATCAGGTATAACCAAAATCTGCTGCAAAATGCTTTCTGCAGGCCCAGAAACTTGGAATCGCAATAGAATTGTTCATATCCCAGAATTTTTGATAAGGCAGAGGGGGAATACAAAAGAAGAAATGCCAATCGAGTGTTCTTCTGACCAACAACAACAGTAAGCATCATTCTGGGCAACAGAGGCACTAAAGTGTCAACACCCTTATACTTTCTTTCCACATCTCTGGATCTGAATTTGTACAAATACATAAAGCCAGTTATGATACTGACGTAACATACAAGTCTTGTAGGGAGGGAGGTGCCTTGCTTGGTGTAGTTTTTAACATCCCAAATTTTAAAGTTTTGGCACATAACAAGATTTCTCTACTGGAATACCTGTATCTAGAAGAAATAAAAGAATCTTTTAAAAATCTGGCAGGATGCTTGCACAGCAAAACATGGCTCCAGGGAAAACAAACACAAAGCATTTATAAAACACTGTTCTTCACATTGGCAAGATAGAAAACAACTCTATATGCAGCCTAAAAAGGTATCTAATGCTCAAGTTGGCAATCTCAAGAGCCATTTTATTTGGGTTTTCATCTTCCCTAGCCTCTACTACATAGGTCAAAGGGCTGAACAGGCCCTAAGTAAAGAGAAAGCAGAATAAAGGTGTGGTGCATTTCCTGAATGGTTCAGTCTATTAAACTGTATTTCACTGAGAAAAATATAGAAAGAACCTCTCTGTGACCCACACAGTAGGGACTGAGGAAGACAGAAGGCACAGAAAGAAGAGCAAACCACAGCCAGAGTAGAAAGTGAAACTATCAGCAATGATGACACATGCCTCTAGCAAGGCATCCAGGTTAGAGAAGCTCCACAAGCATTGCCTTTTGTACATTATTAATGATAAGATTATTGACTACTTGCTAAAAAGAGAAAAAGAAAGAGCAGTAACAAGAGCCTCTTTCTTGGAATTAAGTTTCTTCCAAGCAGAAACAGTTGAACCTTGCGTAACAGATCACAGACTTACAACTTCACCATGGTAGTCCCCATATTGTGAGATGAATCCACCTCTGAAATTAAAACTTATTTCACTCCTTGACTGCCTATCAGCTACATGGAAATAATTCAGCCATTTTCTAGAGGAAGAACTGAAGCATGGGCTCCAATTAAAAATTTAGATTACTCCAACCCTCAGAAAAGAATGAATCTTTAAAACATCTTTTAGGTTTTAAAAAAATACAGTTCTGACTCAAGCACCATATTAATGCAGGACAATTCAATTCCCTTGTGTTTTGCCTTTTCTTTTTTTTCCATATAAGCAAACTGTAGAATCCCACAACAGAAGCAATAAACAGCTCAGAAACCTTACCAAGTTGCAAAGAATTCTTAAAATGCTCTCTTTTAAAAGACAGGGACAAAGATTCTTTTGTAATAAGATATTAATTGAATAATATCTAATCTCATTATAAGCAAGAAAAGGCAGTTTCTATTTAAAGATTAAGTAATCTTGCTCAAACTGAATTATCAAAATTAGATAGAACAAAGCTTCCAACCACAAATATTTTGACTATATTGCCTCTTTAGTTACTCTTGAAGTTAAACTGTCTCTCTTTAAGCCCTAATAAAGAAGCATTTCTACTAGCATCATTAACACACATATCTGCATTACAAAGATTAGAATTGAAAGTCTTTCAAGTTTACTTTATAAATTCTGTATCATTCTGTGTCAGGCCAATTATACTGACTTAATGGCACTAATAAAACATCACCAGGATCAGCAAGGAACCACCAAGACAGATAGAAACCACTGATGCTACTTCTAGCTTGCTTGGAGGAAAGATCACCCAAATTTCAAGTTAATCAGAGCCTATTAAACTTACAAAGCTCTGCTCTCCAGGCTTTCAGTGAGTACTTGACACAAATAAATCCACAGAGAGTCAATCTATATACCTGACAATATACATAGGTGTAGGTATGCACAAACACACAAAGCCATTTTCATAAAAAGCTTTAAAGTCTGTATGAATTATAGACTGGAGAGTAACATAACTTCCTGTGCGGACAGTCTTAATCCAAAGTGAGTGTGTCCACATAATACAGTATTTGTCTTACAACTTTCTTTATACAGACAAGCTTTCAGCTAGATACTCAGTACAGCACTGCAAGCAACCCATCAGTGCCTCAAGTCAAAACACTCACTGATCATATACAAGATTCTTGGCCACTGTGGAAAAAAATAAATAATTTCTTGCACATATGGATTTTATATTCTTTTAAAGCTTTTCAACACTGTAACCATTACCTTCATCAAAGTCTGCATCATCTTCTGTATGCTGAGGGAAAGGGAAGCAATTTGTGATTTCAAGTCTGTCATCCACCACAAGGCCCAGCAGCACTCCTTGGACGACTTCATTCCCCTGGCCTTCTTCTTGGTAATGCTTTATGATCTTTAACACAACCTAGAACACAAAACAAGAAAAACATAATATCCAATGGGGTTTTTTGTCCTCAAACTACATATCTGGAATTTTGAATTTGTTTAAGTGTTGCATAAATTAGAACTACAAACCAAAACAGCTACTGGCTTAAACATCACCAATTTTAATAGAAGTTGAATAGGTGGCCATCCTAATATTGCAGAAGAATTTATAAAGAGACAAATGAACACTCAAGATGCACTTCTAAATCAATTTTCTGAAACACCCTTCTAAAATGAGATATTGATCTTTGTTACTTTACCTAGCTGCTGTAACTGTTAAAAGCTATTTTGCTGGGGCAGTAAGCTCCCTCCTGAGGGAAACACCACGCAAGAAACTAACAAAACACCTTAAAAGTAACTGTCGAAACTGGTAGGAAGTTTTTAAAAGGTACAAAATACATCAAATTTCAGTTGCATTAACCTTGAAAATTACATCTCATTGCAGTGTTATTTCAGGTGACAGTTTAATTTATATTTTGTAAACCGTGTCACACGATACTTCAGAAGAATGGTAAAAGAAGCACAAACTACTCATCATATTTTTAATAAAGTAATTCTCGCTTCCTTTCCTAAATCTGAACTCTACAATGAATAATTCTCATGAGGTGATACTGTAAATTGGAATAGTATGAACAAAACCACTCAAAAATAGTCAGGCATTTGCTAAAAATAGTTCATACTTAAATAACTTACATAATATTATGCTTAACAATAAGAACCAGAACACGCTAAGACACTAACCACAAACACAGATTTGAAAGAACTTACACTTTGTCCAACTTAAGTGGGTTTTATTTCACTAAACCTTAATCTAGCCAGCCAGAATGCATCAGAGGTCATCTGATGACTAGCATGTCATTAAAACAATATAACTTTAATGTCTATTGGCAAGCAGACTAGCCTAATAGATTACAGCTCAACCACCTTGAGAACAGATTTTAAACAAACACTCGCATTTATTGAACATTATACAGGGGAGAGAGGTAGGAAAATAATGTTAAGCTCATATTCACACATCAGGAACACATATCTGTCCTTGGCTTTCCCCTTTGTCGTTTCACAGAACTTTGTCACAATTTTAAAAACACCATTAATGAATTAAAGCAACATTATGTAGGTTAAATGGAAGAAAAGGTGACTAGAAAATAATTTCTTTACAAATACATTGCCTTCTTGGGATAATATGGGACCTTCAGCCTGCTGGAAGGTGAGGAATGTCAGAATGGAAAAGAAATACCTTTTCCCAACAAAGCTGGATGTTAGGTACCAAACAGGGCTAAAACCCACTTGATTTCTTGTTTGTGCACAGCATCACCCACTTGTGCTTTCCCTTGCATCTAAATACACTTGCACTGAGGCTCCTTAATCTCGGATGGCTAACACCATTTCGCTCCAATACACATTCACATCTGCCCCTCAAGAACCTTGAAATCGTACCTTTTTATCCTATTTATTAAAGCAAATTTACAGAGCAGAGAGACAAAGATATACTTTGGTGATATAAATCTCATTTAATGGGAAAATAGTGAGGAAATTAAGATCAGACAGTGAAGTAGAATTTAACAGGGCTGAAGGCTATAGAGCAAATACCAGTTTGAGATCACCGAGATGTAGAAGATGGATGTCCTCCATCATATAACCAGAACATAAACAATATTCAACCTGAATTTAGTATAAAGTTAAGGTTTATTGTATATTTGCCATAGGCTCTCTCTTGCACAGTTAAGGAATCCATAACTAACTGTAAAGATTACAGCACAGAATGCTCTTAGCCTAATATATAACTATTGTCACCTCTTCACATCCGAGTAAGCTTTACCTTCTGTATTTTTCTCCTCATCTGCTTGAGTTTTCCATGCACACTGACTGCCATTGTTATTGTGAATCCTGTTTGCCTCTTTAATGCCAATCTAGATTTGTGATACGGCACCAATTTTATTGCAGCATTTCTGATAACTGCTCACAGAAAGCAGACGCAAATGAAATGAGCGCTGGCAGTCACAAAGTATTAGTGATTTTTCAGGGAGATAAAACCAGGAGGTTGAAACTCTTAAATGCCAACCAAATAGCCTAATGCACAATGAAGATATTACAAGTTATTACAAGTTTGCAGCTTTCAATCTCCAGCCTGAAGACCACCACAGCTGTTATTCAGGGAGGTACAGACCCCTATTTGGGTCTACCTTCAAGCTTTTTTTCCTAACAGAGTCTGCGAAAGGTAGCAGAGAAGATCAGGAACTCTGTATTTCACAGCCATTAGCAAACTGCTGAAGTCAAGGTTTATGACTGCACTGGAAAATGCATTACCCACCAAAGTAATTAATAAAAAAAAAAAAAAAATGAGCAAGTCTGAGAAATGCATCCAATGGCACACCATTCTTGTTTTACATTTTGTTGTTTTATTTAGCACATAAGACACAAGTAGAGAAGGCTCTTAAACATGGATTGGAAAAACCTGCCATCAAAAAGCTACCATATGACTGAGGAAAATGTGCACTGGAGCCTGTGTTTCGGTACTTAAAAAGGACACTTCCAGGTGGGAAGAATCCCAGGCAGAGAAGAGATTTAGAGCAGCCCTGTGGAGAAGGACTTGGGGGTGTTGGTCAATGAGAAAACGAACATGAGCTGGCTTCAGTGTGTGCTTGCAGACCAGAAAGCCAACCGCATCCTGGGCTGCATCAAAAGAAGCATGAGCAGCAGGCAGAGGGAGGTGATCCTGCCCCTCTACTCTGCCCTCCTGAGACCTCACTGGGATTATTGTGTGCAGTTCTGGGGTCCTCAACAGAAAAAGGACATGGAACTGTTGGAACAAGTCCAAAGAAGGGCCACGAGGATGATCAGGGGACTGGAGCACCTCCTGTTCGAAGACAGGATGAGAAAGTTGGGACTTTTCAGCCTGGAGAAGAGAAGGCTGCGTGGAGACCTCATAGCAGCCTTCCAGTATCTGAAGGGAGCCTATAGGGATGCTGGGGAAGGACTCTTCATTAGGGACTGTAGTGATAGGACAAGGGGTAATGGGTTCAAACCTAAACAGGGGAAGTTTAGATTGGATATGAGGAAGAAATTCTTTACTGTAAGGGTGGTGAGCACCCTTACACTACCTCCACTAAGGGTGGAGGCACTGGAATGAGCAGCCTAGGGAAGTTGTGAATGCTCCATCGCTGGTGGTGTTCAAGGCTGGGTTAGACATAGCCTTGGGTGACATGGTTTAGTGGGAGGCGTCCCTGCCCATGTCAGGGGGGCTGGAACTAGATGATCTTAAGGTCCTTTCCAACCCTAACTATTCTATGATTCTATTCCTCTAGCGATAACAAAGCCAGTTTCAAATATTAAAAATCTCATTTCCATTTATTTGCAGGACCAGATACAGCAGGAAAAGCTGGTCACTATACAACAACATAAGAATGTCATGGCATTTGACTACACAAATCAATGTTTCATATTGGGTAAACCACACACACAGCCAAAAAATGAACACTAGCTTGTATCTAGACTTTTCCTCAAAAAGATGCTATGACGCATCAGAACAGCATGAGAACTCTTCTACTTTTCTGAAAATAATGGTAAGAAAAATTAATACAAATAATGCAAGTAACAACACAGAGAAATACAAACCAGCTTTTCAAAATTATACAGGAAAAGAAAAATCCCAAAGAAATATAAATGAACACCATCTAATCCATCCTTCATACAGAGCTTATTCACTTTGCAAACACTATTTACAATTCCCATCCACCTATTAACCAAATAAGAGAGAACGTCTCTTTGTACAAACTCGTTTTAAATACCCCTAGACCCTTCACTGCTGTACCGCTGTTATACAAAATTAACAGTAACCAAACCACATCCCAACTATTCCTGTTAAGTAATGCAGCTGGCCAACCAGGAAAGGCTAAGTACTCCAGTAGAAAAATGTATCAAGTCATTTCACGTCTAAATTCTGATACCCCTGAACACACAAGACAATAACTGCATGCTGCTTGGATTTACTAAATACTATTAGTATGTAAGAAATATTCTCCAGAGTCTTACAGCCTTGTAAATTTAGTGTTCAAAATACCAAAGCAATTTAATTACTTGGAGTAGCCACTTGTCAGATTTTAATGGCCATTAATTCAACAGTGCTTCTGATCTTCAGAACTTCAAAGCACTACTCAAACATTAAGAATGAAGTCATACTACAAAAAAGAACTATTCTGAAACTATAAAAAACTTCAAAGATACATATTTTAGCTGCAGGAGCGCAGTGCCAAACTCTAACTTTGGCTACATTCTGACGTCATTTTGTTTTTGTATTTCATTACAGAAATACCTGTAACATGAACCACCAGCTTAAGTATCATAAGCCTTAGGGGGTCTTGGGAAGATTCTGCTGCAGGGACATGAATATGCCAAGATGCATGTTTCTGTATCTCTCTAAAGAGAGACAATAGCAAACGAAAGCACTAAAGCTTCATTTATGATTGTGTTCCAGAGAGCTGATAGTCAGCACATTGAAACCATGTTTCCAGTACCTGTGCTGTTTCTTACAGATGGGATATCAGACAAGGGAGCTTGGGCTAGCCCACTGGACACATGGTGCAACAAGCTGATTTACAGTCCTAAATAAATAAAGCATTTAAGTCTTTAGGAATGTTGAACATTTTTTTCCACCCAAGAAAGCTCTGTGGGCACAAACACTAGCACCAACTGCCAGCATCTGGGGACAGAGTAACACTGCTATGTAGCCATCTGCAAACCCAACAATGGCATCAAATGCAGAAGGTGCCACAACATCGACATCCTCTCAATATTTAAACACTAATGAAACTGTGATCAATATTTACCTTTGTAAAAGAGTCTTGAAAGCTACTACCACTAATAGTGTCTGATATATTCTGAATACATCCCTATCGCATATAGTACCTTCTCCATGTGTATTTTTAAAACTCCAACCATGAACTTTAAAGTGTTACAGCATAAGCAACTTTACTTAAATTCTTAGTACAAAGTTCAAGAGAGAACTGTTAATGTAGTTTTGTAAATGGATTAACTACTACTAACAACAAGGCATGCAACTGATCTTGAATTGTGCTAACCTCAAGAATGCCTAGAATCAAGACATCTGTCTGATACACATAAAATATGTATGTGCCACCTCTGGAAAAAGCATTAATCTCTTTAATAATATCCAAAAACATACCAAACATTATACATAAAATTTTATACTAATTTAGTGGCTCTGTCTGCTTCCCCAACTCACACTACACCAAAAGCAAATACACAACCTGTTTCACGCTGAAACTTAACCTATTAGCTACACAAAAATGGAATTTAGTTACACAGTTCTGAAATCCTCAGGTAATCACAGAATAGCTTTAGTTTTAAGAAACTTGGAAAAAAAAGAGAAAACTAAAGCAGTATATAGTGAGAGATCAGCAATGTTAACATTTTTTAATAGTTCCAGATGAGGTTTTTACACACTACAGATAAGTGCTTATCCTACAGTTACAAAGACATGTTCTGGACGCTGACCAAGCAAAAACTTGCCTTGAGCTGCCTTGTCTCCTGGCTACAGCACTTGATAAGACAGTAACAAAGTCTCTCAACTTTCCTGCCAGGAGAAAAGGAACTCTGAAGGAAATTAGAGATACCACTACAGTGGTTAAGAGTAAGAAAACATATGTCTAATACACATAACACTCTTGCCCACATGATTAAGGAGACAGATGTTTACAGACACACATAAAAAATTCCAACCTAATCAGAGCAGTCCACAGAAACATGTTCTAGAAAGAAAGCACTGTCTGACAGATAACGTGTCAAAAGCACATCAAGGTTGATGCTCTAATCTTTTAGATGCTGGATATGAAGCTTCACAGCACAAGACTGCCACCACAGAAAGTTGTGGCATGAGTGAACTGAAGATTTGAGGTGAAACTCAATTTTCCATTATGTACTAGTCATGAGAAATATGATAATCTCTACAGTCACACACTGAATTCACTTAAGTGCATATTTCAGCCCAACTGTGAGGATTTTCTAGATTCTCCTATTTAACATTGCTGATTTTTTGACCATTCCTGACATGACTGATGTCTAAACATATATTCTTTTCTTCCTCATGCTGAACTTTGGAATAAAAGGTCTTACAGCTGTTAGACCATTTTATCTTGTGAGGAAAAAGAAAAGGCAACAACACCACAAAAAAACACCAGTGTTTTCCATTAAGACCTTCATCGTTTTAAAGTAGCTGTTTTGACAGATACTTTCAATCCTAACTATGACTGATGGCCAAAAAAAAAAAAAAAAACCAAAAAGGTATTTGAATTCCCTGACAAGTAATCAAAGAGATACTTAATCTGAACATAGCGCTCAAACTCTAAGGCCAAAAGGCCAAGACTGAATAGACCTGAAACTCAGGTAACTCCAGAAAAAAGCTGTTTCTGAGCAGCAAGTTCAGAAATAACAAGTCTTAGGCCTCACTCTTCTGTCTAGCAAGACAGACAGAAGACCTCAAATGCCCCACAATATTTTACCTTTATCTTGACTGGATAGAGCCTTAACACCAACATTTACAAAGCCTTTGAAAATACAGTTCTTGGAATAGTAAGTTTACATTTTATGTCACTCAACAGCTAATAAACACACGATGTTAAAATCGTATTTCTGAATTTGACAGAAATTTTGGGCTTAAAACCAGTAATTATATAGGAGGCATACCAGAATGATGAATGACATTTCATACCAACCCAATCAAATGTAAATATCAAAATCTCTTTTTGAAACAAGAGTGGAAGTTTTCCTGGAGCTGAGCCCAAATTTGACTATTATGAGTAATCAAGGCATGTTGATCTGAGGTCCTCAAGCAGGGGATACTGGACAGGATTTCACACAGAAATTGGAAATCATAGGATTTTGTTGGTTTT
Source organism: Forpus xanthops (assembly GCA_032466535.1). Taxonomy (NCBI): domain Eukaryota; kingdom Metazoa; phylum Chordata; class Aves; order Psittaciformes; family Psittacidae; genus Forpus; species Forpus xanthops. The sequence continues at coordinate 19,717 of JASSUY010048879.1, forward strand.
GTCTCATGTAGGTCCAAAGTGACTACCAAATCATTTTGGCAATCCACACTAGGCTGAAGGGAAGATACTATATCCTGAACTGTAAGGCTTGGGGGAAAATGAGATGGGGATGTTACATGTTTCTGTACTATTTAAATACTTTTAAGTAGAGGAAGCATATGAAAACCAACCAAAGCTTTCTGTTCCCTGAGTGACTTACTACATAGCTTAGTAACATACCACCTGCTTAGTTGGTAAACCCCAGGATTTAACTACAAAAGGGAACACCACTATACTTCAGAAAGTATGCAGCTCCACAATATGTAAGCTAGGCTGAAGGAAACTAAAACAATCATAACAGATCACTAATTATAGTATTTTCTATCACTTCTACTTGGCTTAGGAAACATATTACCCTGTAATTATAGGGATCTAAGTGGTTTACAGTATTATCCCCTGCCTCATAAAGCACTTACAGCCATCTAACTCAACATTTTCCTGTGGAGTTTGGAGGGTTTGGTTTTTTTTTGGTGCGGTCCCCCCCAGCAGGACAAAGAAAGTGATAATATCCATACACAGTATTAAGCTAGCTATAATATACCTTGCCACTTTGACTATCTCAGCAAATAAGTGGCTGACTGGAAGCACAGCTCAAAGTCAGTGACAGGCCAAGCAGCATTTCATCACTCCTTCCTCAACATTAACTGGTAATGTGCAATCTCTGGGGCATGGCCAGAAAAGCTGCACCTGAAGAAGATATTCAGTTCATTTTTCACTTTCTGTAACTGTTACACAGATTATGCATACCTCAGCAATCTGTTCAATGCAAAATAAATGCAGAGTTTAAACCACCACCAGGAAATGCCCCATATAAAATACTTCATAAGTATTTGCTGTTTCAGTTGCTGTGTTATTTTTCTTTTTAAGAGCCACTTCCACAAGAGGGAAACCCAGTCTAACAAGACTAGGGCATTTCTCTACAGCCTGTCCGTACCTTCCAACAGTCTCAGTCTTCCAGCAATGGTGGTCGTTCACATAGCATGAGTCCAGGCTCACTACAGGCACTGCCAAGTGACTGACACCCACACTGTATTTACTGGAAGCACACCCAGCTGCTGCACACATGGGTTAGCATCTCATTCTATTACTGGGATACTTCAAAAGCTGGAGAGATTTATCAAAAAACACTAAGCCTATTTAAAAAAAAAAAATATTCCAAATTATAAAAATCACCGATTTTATATAGAACTAAACACAGAAATTCAAAAAACCATTAGTTAATACCTAGAATAAAAATTGGTAAATATCTTACCTAAAAAAATATATAATTAAAAAGATTTTGCTACTGACATAAATCAGCAGGTGGAATTCAGCCTGAAGAACTGAAACAGTAGATATACTAAGCCTGTATCTGTACAAACACAACACTAGAAGGGTAGATTACTGGAGTTTGGTTAGAGGCCTAGAGGCCTGTTGGTTTTTCATAGGCTATGGGTTTCCTTGACTCTGTCAGGACCTTATGTTAATCAGCTAATGTCTTGTACGTACCATGAAACATCTGTTTAAGTCATTTATTAAGCTTGTCCAAGTGAGCTGCTTGTTCTTGCAAAACGAGGAAGTTAAACACGAACTGCGGTGCACCAAAGGAAAAAATCATTAAACAGTGGAGAAAAGCAAAGCTTATTAAAACACAGAAAACCATCAAATGTTAAGGCGTGTTTTACCAAATAGACCAAAATCTCTTTCTGAATTTTGATCTGCTACATTTTCATTTGTTTGGGTTTTTTTAGGAGTGGACAACAGGTCAGGTTAACAGCCATCTTCACGATTGCTCTCAAGCCATTAGTATGCTTTAAATACTGCCCCTGTGTCAGTAAAAAATGCACAGTTACATTTGTGTATTTAAATTCTCCACTGCCCTGTTCAGTCACAGGAATAATGTATTTCTCCCCAGTACAAAGTTTCATAACGCATTTCACAGTACAGAGACTCATGCTCATTGCCATGGAAACCATCAGGGCCACAGGCACTGCACAATCACTTCCTTGTAGAAACATTTCTGTAAGGCAGCTCCGGGATTTCAATCATGCGAGCAGCAGGGCATTAGATGCTATTAGCACACTGTTAGGAGGCAGCAATAGGGCTGTAATAAGATTAACATCCAAAATTCTGCTACTTACAAGTGGGATGGAGCATTTCCCAGGACTACTTAGTGTATCATTTCTCCTATTTCACAAATCTCACCAAATTGAAATCTTGTCTGAACACAGTCAGTACTTTGGGCAATTTTTGCAAATTGCAAATACAATTTATATTTATTGTTTTTAATGAATTCAACACCTAACCATCACTTCAAGAATGCAAGCTGATGAATATATTCCTTTAGTAGAGCACAACATAAGCAAATTATATAGAAGCAGTAAAGGCAGGCAAAGTTTCAACATTTTCCACTCTATACACCAGAGCCTTACTCTTATACTCCAACATACAGTTGATACATATGTTCTATGTATTAATGAGTCACCTTCGTTCACATAAGCACATAGCTCATTGAGCTGGTAGTGTATTTGCACGTAAAAGGATTTCTCTTCAGCATCAACTTCCAGCAGCTTCCTATAAAAAGATTTAAAGATGACAGCCAAAAGCAGCAGCAGCAAATTTTATAACAGCCCCTATATTTTAATCAGATTGTGTCAAACTTATCATTTTGAAGCAAAATTGCAAGACAGTAACCCTTATCTATTTGACCTTCAGAAATTAGTAAAACAGGGCACAGCTATGTGGGGAGGAGGGAGTGGGGGCTCATGGGAGACTACTGATCTTTTTTCAAAGACCATACCCTGCACAACAAAACTGGAACACGTATACTACTTAAGGGTGTGTCTTAAAAAATCATGACTTCCATATGCATTCAACAGATGCTTCCAAGTAACCAGTAAAATCCCTACTGGACATGACTTCCACATCATTTTCATGATTTATAAGCTTTTGTGCAATAATTTTTTCCACATTCAAGCAGTTACGCTTTCTGGCAAATGCTTGGTTATGTGCTAAGGGACAGATCCTCCTAGTAACAGGTAGTGCAATCCAAAGAATCAAGCCTGGACTCAATCTCAGTTTTCCTTCTTAAATTATAAAATTCAGGACAGGGAATGAATGTCAATTACTGGTGGTAATCTTCAGCTTCCTCATCTTTCAGATAGAGATAGGACTCGTCTTGGTATCACAACCTGAACATAGCCATGTTAAACCACTTCCAGAAGACCTTCATTTCTAGTAACATCTACTGTGACAATAAGATTAAAAACCACCATTCTAATTTTATCACCGAAAGCACCAATGGATAAAACAATATGGCTCTCAGGCTGTTCCCAACAAGTGACATGGCAGATGCAGTAAATACCCTGCATATCATCTGAAGTTTAAAAAGCCTTCAAAGTTTTTTTTTTTTTTTGCATTGAAAATGATGTAATATTAAAAAAATAACCAAGTCCTAAATGCAGAAAATTCAGCTCTATATTAATGAGGAATTTTGTCAATAAGATTGCTTATTTTCCTCAGATTTGCATAAGAAACCCTCAAACATTGGCAAGAACTGTCACCTCCAACTAATCCCTAAATGGCAAACAGGTATAACACTTGTTTAACACCAATAAGTACATATATTGTGCATTGTACTGATACAGGGCTCCATGGAATGGAAAGGATGTAAAGCAAATGGGCTGCAAAGCAGGATACAATGTTTAAACAGAACAAAGGCAGACTGACAAGCCTTGCATGATCAAAGCAATATCCTGACCCTCTTTTCCAGTAAATGATCAAATATTTGTAAAAGAATTAGCCTATTATTGTATGCATGCAGCAAAATTCAGGTGCATCTTAAAAACTCCAGTAAGTAAATAAGCCTCTCCATTAATTTTAAAATTAGATTAAGCAAAAAGAAATTAATAAAATGCTTATCTGAAATAAATATCAACATAAAAGCCACCAAGGAATATTCCCACTCTTACACCTAGAGAACCTTGTGTATGCATGTTATAAAAGATATTATCAAAGTCAAATAAGTTATACTGTCTTTGTTTTGACCTCAGGATTTTAGATTATTGACTTATCTTACAAAATACTAACAAGAATACTTATTACACAAGCTTGAAATTTTCCAATTTATTACATCAGCAACGTATTTACTTTCCATTAAGATTATACCTTTATGCTATGTGCTAACATAATCAAACTGCAAAGCACTGCTGTTGGAGCAAGTATCATATCTCTGCAATCTTAATGCTGCCTCAAGATCAAAAAAGAATACGAAAGAACAGCATGCACAAAACTGTACCATCACCGAGAATGTATTTTGAGCATGTGTGCATATACAGAAAAATAACATACAACGTATTCTTATCCAAAAAAATGTCTGACAAGAACACATTAATAAAAAAAGATTATAGCAACAGTAACCTGAAAATACACTGCACTTTACTGGACAAGTTTAGTTCTTCTTACAAGGTCTCTTATAAGGTCTGTAAGATTTAAAAGGTGGAGGTCCTAACACATAAGGCACAAAAGACACTCATTTTATATATAACCACAAAGGGCCTTTCAGCATCTGTACGTGCTGGCTTGCTGTATCTTGTACACCCCCTCAACTGCACCATGCTGCTTGTCAGCTGCAGAGGCCTAATTCTATTACAATAAACTGAAAACCAAAGGAGAATATTTAAGAGTGTTTCAGTGTGTAGGGGACATAATGCATTGTCTCTGCAACAAAGCCAGCAACTGTCACCTTCTCCACTCATAGATACCAGAATGAAATTTAACACCTGAATAACAACAGTAATGCTTATCTTGTTCATTTCTGATGCAGTATTTTAGTCATTAATAATGTAGTACATTACTTGACAGGTATTTGGTGGAAATACTTCCTTGGCATTAACAGCCAAATAGGTATCACAAGAGCATGACTTACTGCTTTCGACAGCGACACATAGATACTACAAGGCAAAAAGCTAGTCTGATATGCACGTAACGCAAACAAAAAAAAATGTGAAGTTTAACTGTTAGTAGCAGTAGTGTAAAATGCAACACATTATTTTTCTTGCACAAAGCACAAAAAAAAAGGCTGTTTTGAAATAAATACTTTTCCCTTCAAGTTTTGAAGTATAACACTGCTCAACACATTTAAGCCACCTCCACAGTTCGATTAACTCCTTTTGTCAGCACACAGGTTTCATGGTATGAAGTGATACCAGATGTTCTAGTTTTAAATGCCTCACTGGAGTATACTTACCGTGACACATAGTAGATGCTGAGTGCACCAATGCACTCTTATAAATCATGAAGTTTGTGCTCTGCTAGCAAGTATACCTGCTATTCATTGACAAAATACACCGGAATTTTAATCCCCAGACCACCACAATGTGGGTACTTTACCCATTTCAGGCAATATTCACCGAGCCTAAGAAGTGTTATATTGCAAGGAGGTTCTTGCCCTCTCAGCTTGCTAGTACACCTCAATGCTCTCTCTTCTGAATGAAAGCATGGATTATATGCCAGAAATTCCCCTCTGGGTTAGATTCATGCAACTCACTGTACCTGAAAATTAACAGAAAGTATATCACGTAAGTAATATAAAACGCTTCTGTCTTATCCATGGTTCAAGGTATCCATGAACAACAATCCACATACTAACTCTGTGCCAGCATAATCTGATCTAAATTTTTAGGGAAACAGGTCAAGGAAATGTCAAAGAGATTAAAACTCAAAATTCCATCTGATCTTCTCCGGAGGACACACAAAACACAATAGAGCCTGAAGGCCATTATGTTGTAAAACCCCATTCTACAGCTCTGCAACGTCAGGAAGCTGTGCGGAGAACAGCAGGCAGAACAGAGTCTGGGCACTCTTGCAAAGCCTTCAAAAAGGGTAATAAAGAAGGGAAGAAACCACAAGAAAAGGTAGGAAATGCACAATCATCACAATTTAAGACATGTGAAAGACTTTTAGCCAGTTCAATATGGGTTTCACTGTTACTACAAATTACTCAATGCTACAGAAATTGATTGCTTCCTTTCTAAGACTGTCAAAAGCTGTCATTTTCAAAAGTGCTTCAACAAACATTTCTAAGATGAATCTCAGAAACTGAGTTTCAGTAAACATGGCCTCCTATTTCAATTACTATGATCAACCTAAAGCACTCCTCACCCAAGAAACTAACTAGGCTTTCCCTATTAACAGCTGGGGATACAATCCTGTCTATCCTACACCTTTAGGACAAAAATGGCTGGTAAAGAATACAAGACACAGACAACTTAATTAATCATAACTATGAGTAGAGTAACTATCTAAAAACAATCCACTAATGTTAGGGTGTTTTAAAAAAGGTAAATTAATGTGGTTTGAGCTATGTTTAAGATAAATAAATAAACCTTCTGCATACCATAGATGAGAATTACCAAATTACAATCAATTATGCAGACTCCATCACCACCAAACCAGGGATGATGTAATGAAGTTTAAAGTATCAATCTTTGATTAAATCAGTTACATCTGACACAAGAGAAATATCTGCACTATAGCCACACTGGTGTAAACACAAAGGCAGAAAAGGCCTAGAACTTCTAAACATCTCCTTGATACATTACATTTTAGCCAATATATGTTTGTATTCAATACAAATAAACTGACAAGGATGTCTTAGGTTTTAGCTTAAGTTCTATACAACCTCAGGAAGTACACCTGTATATATATATATATACGTGTATATATATATATATTCAAAGACTTGTAGAATTAAGTAGCTGGAACAAACATCACCTTGCATTAGAAAATCACTTTCAGTGGTAACATGGCCTCTAGCCCTCATGTCAGAGTTTGACAGCAAAAGGACTCGGGTATCCCTCACCCACTGCTATACATGAAAGCTTTTGTTGAAAGCTCTTGCAATATTCATTAACTACAGAATGGCAATTTGTTACTACTATTACATCTTCCCACATTAGCAGCTATGAAGCTATAGGATTAGAAATGTATAGCTGTTTTGAGAAGCCTACCGAACTTTTGTTACCATCTACGACATACAAAATGTTGTAGAAGTAGAAATACTGCAAAGTGTAGAAAGAATTCATACACAGTGATTTGATAAAAATGGAAACATCATTCCCACTAATGAAACACTAAGAGCAATGTGCATATTAATGCTTTAGGGTGTTGTTAAGGCTCCAGTTATCATTACAAGAATAAGGCATAAGAAAACCTGACTCAGTCAACAAAAGCATTAATGGCTACAATTTTCTGAATGCATACATAAATTCAAAAGATTAGGACTTTAAAAAGAAAAAGAAAATAATATATTGGTGCTTAAGAATTTAATTAGATGAGGAATTATTTTCCTTTACTTTTACACTCCTTCCTAGCATATCCTCATGCAGAAGATGCACAGAGAATGCAAACAGCTTCCAATTAACAACACACTTCCTTGTGACTACTCTGAAGGCAAATCTGATTAATAAGAAACACTTATTTGGCCTAGCAGGCAGCACACCTGCCTTGCTACAAAATCCCCATCTCCCAACCTACAGCTGTTATTTTCCCAGAAGAAGGTACCCATATATCCATTACTTACATACCAGTGGTCAGACACAACCCACAATCTACCACATTAGTTCAACTTCTGCATTACATAAGCTGTCATGCTCATCTACTAAAAATGTTACTTACCCTCCCTGACCATACATCTCTGAGTGACACATCAGTTCATCTCTGCTTTCACAGCTTTATATCTTGCCTGATACCACTTCGTATCAATTGAGCAGGGTTAGAAGTTTCACTAAAACAACATCCTAGAAAAGTCTGAAAGCATTGATGGAAATTCAGAATATCTTATTAGAACTACACCGTTTTCCAGTATTACCAATATTACCAACTGTAGACAATTTGGAAACTGGAGAATCTGCATGCCGCTTCCTTACACAAAACTAAACTTCCAGGTTTCCCAGGAATAAGCTTACCCATGAGCACAAGTTTGCAACATTAGGCTACATAGCAATGGGAAACGAGCCTGTAAATGAAGAACAATCAGTGTCATAACACCCTGCAGCCATCAACCTGCTACTTCCAGTAAAGCAACGTGATACTGAGCCTAAATAACATTACCATACATAGGGTGGCTTTGTTGAAAAGAACACTAATACTGCAAAAGCTGAAAAGTTGCTACAAACATGAAACAAGGTTACCCTGCAGCTCCCATTGTAATAATGCAGGAAATTGGAAGCATGATATTTCAACAACAAACTAACTCAATCTGCTCTCACAGACACAGCCCAATTACTTTAGCACCAGTGTTTCTCTGCCCAGTTCATTTATTCACTTTGCTGTGTGAGATAAAGGATGCAAAGGTACTATGGAGTTGAGCTGTCACTCATACAGTTAAAGGCTATAGTCCAGGGCAGATGTAAGAGGCCAAATAAAAATTGCAACAACAGAATAGTAACTTGAGGGAAAAGGAGGGGTGGGGGAAAGCAAACAAACACAAAATTGTAAGAGAGAATAAATACTTACAAGGAAATGCATGTGATCAGAATTGTTCATTACACTTGCTTCTACAATTATAGTCCAAGTATCTTTAGCATTAACTCACCGGTCACACAGAAAACCAGAAGGGCCTCTAGGCCTCCATTTGTAGTAAGAGCTACAAATTACAGTATTTGTTGTATCTGTTGCTACTTCCCCATTCAGCAGGAAAAAGAGATCAGACAATCTGCTCCACACGATCAACTGAGGAGAAAGCCTATGTTCTTTCCTTACATGCATTCCTTGAACACACACACACACACACACACACCCAGAGCTGTGCTACCCTTTCTCCTCCATATATAAAGCTTAGAAAAATCATGTGTTACATATCCTCTATTTCAATGAAAAAGTGAACAAGGACAACATTTAATTATCTACAAGGAGGGATTCCTGGATGTTTGGCCACAATTTTGTGATTTCCAAGTAGTGTCCCTGCAGTTAAATCCAGCTGCACTCAACTGTTACTGCATCCAGTACACCTGAAACTAGCTGCCCTGATGTACCACCATGAAGGTAAGAGTATGCAGGACCCCAGAGCTAATAATAAAACAAAGTAATTTTTAGTCTTCATATGTCTGAACTCTGTTTAAACGTTCTCAAATGGCAAAAGATGATCATAAGGTGATCTGTACTTCTTCTAAAACACAACTACAAAACATTTGAGGTCACCACATCAGATACCTGTTCCAATAACACAAAATATTTGAGTCAGTAGAACTGTTAGCCTAGTTCCCTTCTATAGAGGGAAAACTTCAATCATGTCCATGTTCACACATGTTCTTTCATTTATACTTCCAAAGCTGCTGCTGATACTGCTAAACTTAAGAAACTAAACTTACTTCTTCAAGAAAGCTCTCTTTCCTATGGACTCCATGCAAATAGATGGCTGAGCAGAGTAAAAAGACTATTTGAAGAATAAGGTCACTCAACTTCTAAAAATGCCTTTAGAAAGCAATTCACACAAGCTAAAAAGCTTATGGTACTCCAAACAGACACACAGCTTTAAGAAGGAGTGAGCTGTAATTAGGTCCAAAAGCCTACAGCAAACCAAGCTGCAAAAACCCAATCATGCTTTTCCCCTCATCCTTCCCCTTTCAGCTCTTATATTAAAAGCTACTGTGAACACAAGTTTTCTTTGGACTACTTGACTAGAGAGAACACAATGAAATTCCTATTTAGATTTCTACAACAGGAAGCAAAGACAACAAAATGTGATGTACTGCACTCGACTGATGACCTTTTTTCCTCATCTGAAAGAAAAAGCACAATATAAATCCAAGTTTCTGGAGGGTTGTTTTTTCCCCTGCCATTTCTAATTTCTTAGACTAGACCACCTACATCGTAAACTGCTTTCACTACAGATTTATTCATCAAGCCTGTAATTTTTCTGACACACTGTTGTATCAACAAAATCTCCAGGTAAAAACTTACATGCACAGAATAGCCTGTTCGCTGAATCAGTCCAAGCACTTCATGATGGCATAAACCAGTGACACATTAGGACTTTCCACAGTATGCAACAACTGTGTTATCCCTTAGAGTTACACAAATTCTTATATAAACTACATCTTCTCACTAGGGATCAGCAGAACAAGAACATACTGCCACAATCTTTATAGTGAAATAAACCCAAAGCAGATGACAATTATCATCTTCTAAGGACTAACAGAAATCTCATATTTCTATTTCAGCACCTAGTCAAAACCACAACACCCATTCAACTCAAGAATTCAGGAGATGACAAGTTCAAAAAGACAGCACCTTAGAGATGCCTTAATAAGCTTCCTCAACGTCAATGGCTCTGAATCCACATGCAATCAGTGTCTTTCATTGTGCTGCAAAAGCAACTGGACAGAACCAATTTTCTTTGATACGGCAGTCATTCCTTGCATTCCCGACCTGGATGAATAATACTACCCACTTTTGCTTACTGCACCTTACAGAGTACATTCTCAATTCAAAACTGCCAATATAACCGTACGATACACAATAACTGTCTACTGCAAATCTTCCAAAAATGCATCAGAAAACAAAACCATGTTCAAGCTATCAAAAACAGAATAAAATACTTGGAAGCTCATGATCATGCTAGTACAGTAGCTAGCCATAAGTATAATCTGATGACTGAGACCTCGGTATCCAGTAGGAAAGCTCATAGGAAAGGTACAGACTTGGATTTTTCTTCTCCTTTCTGTCAAACTGTGAAGATTAGAAATCTACGTTCACTTTTCATTTCAGCAGCATTTTATAATTAAGTATTGAGGTAGCTCATTCAAGCTTTCAAGTGTCTACAATGTGACACAGTTCTCCCCCAGTCTTCCCAAATTTTGGGGCTATTATTTTTGTGGAATACTCTAACAGTATGAACATTTTAATAAGTTATGTGATTTTAGCCCATCCTATTAGTTCAGGTTTCATTGTTAGCTTTTACTCTTGCCATGGCAGTGCTTTATAATTTATTATAGTGTTACCTGAAATACAACTGACTTGATCTAAATCCAAATTACACCATTATATAACAAAATAAGGAAATAATCAGATTAAAATATGAAAGAACTACAGGTTGCTCTACTTGTACCAAAATTAAAAAGGCCAGAAAAGTAGGTATTCCTACATTATTATGTATTTTAAGGCAACATACTGATATTCAGAACTTCTCTTCCTTAAATAACATTTCTTTCTTTTACTTTGCTGGTCCTCTGAAATGACAAACTTTCTAAAATTATTTTCACATCCTCACATACAGAGAGGGTTGATGCATCTTCTGTTCTGCATTCACAGATCCAAAAGCAACCTACATACCATTCCTTTGCCTTCAAAATAGCCTCATTTGAAAGGGTTACTTATACCACTGCCAGATGAGGCAACAGTGGACAGAGATCACCAACTTCCCTGATACCCATCAAAATCCACTCTAGATTTTGGCACATAATCAGCCTGTCACCATCAAGATGACTGACAAAACCTCATTACTTTGTGAGAGCACAGATGGCACATTTAAATCAGGAAGATAATAGAAATGTTTTACCAGAATTCCAGTAAGATATCTGAAGAACTTCCAACAGGAGACACTTTGTTTACAAATGAAGCAAATTTATGCCAATGCTTCTCTTCACTACAGGAATCACAGAAGTTTGTGAACCATACTGTCAGTGACCTGAGAACACTTTGTGTAAGATCCACTGGGAGACATCTCCAGTAGGTGGAAAGGTGAAAGCTTTCAACTGTTTTTAGTAAATCACCTTCCTTCACACAGACTCCATGCAAGAGGCACCACTGTGCTGTACCAGGAGATTACACAAGTACAGAGTAGAAAACCAAAAGCATAAAGAAAAAGGAATCATAGGCATTTGTTAGACTGTCAGAAGGTGACCATCAGAGCCACTCATCCCTGACTTGAATGAACAGTAGTTCACAAAGCTGATTACACATCTAATGGAGAACAGTTTTTAAACATCTCTTTTTTTTTATTTCATTAGAAGAAAAACAAAAGAAATCAAAGGTAACAGTTGTTAAGTCCAAACCTGATAAAACAGGTTTTACACCCACAGAAATGGAATTAAAGGTACCAACTTATATCCTGCTCTTAAATATTCCCTTTCACATTATTTCCTCAATCCTGCTATTAAAAAGACACATACACAGCACTGTTTATCTGGCACTACGCAGCTTGCAACAGCAGCAGGCTGCTGTCAGGTGCTGTATTTTTATGGTTGTATGTCACAACTAGTCAGTTTTCGCCACTCCTTGAAGATGCTATGTGCATGAAAACCACAGATACACAGACTGCTGAACAGAGTACTGCAGAAAGAGAGAATCCGAATTTTAGTCTTTCATATGAACCACTACACATAAATAACTTATTCTTCCTCAAGTATTTACTATACTGTATGACCCCAGGATAATGACTGTGGACTATGACTAATAAATGCCAAGCAGGCTTCAAAGCTTCACTCAAAATGATGCTCTTCCTTCTCATCATCATTATATCCACTCTCCTTCATGCTTCAGCTGGACAGTGTTCTGGTGACACTTGGCAAAAATAATGAGGTAACAAACAATATTTCTACCCTTAAGAAGTTTAAATAACCGTGGTTTTCCCACTCTGTGCCATTATGAACATTACCAACAGTATAAGATGCATACTGACACAGAAAGAGACAGCAGCAAAGCCAAGAATCGAGTTTAGTAGACGCGCTTCCATTTAAAGTCTGCATGGACTGCCTTTATTAGGATGCCCCCATTCTCTGCTAAGTCCATTCAATTTGTCAGTTTATTTATTAAGAAAACAGAGTAGCTGTGGGCAGCACAAACAAAGGGAAAAAGCATAATAGATAAAGGGAAAAATCCACTATGCTCGCCATTTCTTACACCTGTGTAGCTTTCACCACGTTGATGTATGAAACCCAGAAAGAGAACACCTGGACGCCGCAGCAGTGGAGCTGAAGAACGAAAGGGAATATTTAAAAGCAATTCTTTTCTGCCCTGTTCCAGCCTTCACTTGGTTAAGGGTGCAAGTTGCTCCCCTCCTCAGAGATGAGCATGAGAGAGATTGTCCATCAGACAGGAAGGTTGAGAGGAGGGTGAAACTGTGAGGGTGGGGAGGCACTGGCACAGAGTGCCCAGAGAAGCTGTGGCTGCCCCATCCCTGGCAATGTTCAAGGCCAGGCTGGGAGAGGCCTGGAGCAACCTGCTCTAGTGGAAGGTGTCCCTGTCTGTGGCAGGGGGCTGGAACTGAATGATCTTGAAGGTCCCTTCCCACCCAAGCCACTCTGTCATTCTATGGAACCGCTCCTGCCCCTCGAGACGCCAGGGCAGCCCCAGCCACGGAATGGACATGGCTCCCAGGCGCGGCACCGCCCCACACACGGGGCAGGCCAGCCGGCAGCTCCACGCGGCCGCCCCTCCCCGACCGCCCTCCGCCAGCAGCCGCCCCAGCCCCTCCACTCACCAGCCCGTCTATCTGCACTTGCTTGACGGCCGAGTCACCCGTAGCTGCGGCCTTGCCTTTGTTTTTCGAGGCGCCAAACCCACTGCCGGCAGCCCCGGAGCTCTCCTTGCGAGACGCCATCTTTCCCCTCACACCGGCCGGAAAGAGAAAAGCGAAACACCGGAAGCGGCGGCGCGGCCGCGGCGGTGCGAGGGGAAACGGCTCCGGGCGGAAACTCGGTGGGGAGGATTCATGGCGTGTCGTGGCGGTTCAGGTGTTCCCGGCCATAGTGAATCGCCGCCCTGCTGTGGGGCAGACGTGGCTGCACAGGGCGTTCGCCATCGGCCTGGGGGAGGCTCAGCTCACGGAGCATTGGCACCTGATGAACCAGCTCGAGACAGAGAAGCACTTCCAGGAGAGCACAGATCTGAAAGCGTTGGCTTGTATGTTTAAAAAAGTGTAAGTCCATGGATTTCTGTGACATGGAGCTGTTGGAGTGAGCCCAGAGGAGGCCACGAAGATGATTAGAGAGGACTGGAGTCTGAAAACAAGCTGAGAGAGTTGGGCTTGTTCAACCTGGAGAAGAGAAGGCCCAGGGGAAACCTTAAAACAGCTCCCAGTGCCTAAAGGGGCCAACAAGAAATCTGGGCTTGACAGAGGCCGGTAGTGACCCGGTAGTGACAGGACAAGAGGGAACGGCTTTAAACTGAAATAGGGGAGATTTACCTTGGAGAATAAGGAAGACATTCTTCACCATGCAGGTGGTGAGGCACTACTTGGAGCAACAAGGTCTAGTGTGAGGTGTCCCTGCCTGCGGCAGCGGGTTAAAACTGGATGAGCTTTAAGGTCCCTTCCAACCCCAACCATTCTGTGGTTCTGTGAATCTGTGAGATGTATCCCACTTTCCATTTTCCATTGGAGAAAAAAGAAATGTTAAATGGAGATTGAAGGGAAAGGTTGGAATTGCAGCACAGCTGATGTCAGACATGCCTTGTGCCCCCAAAGGGACTGAAGTGTGCATGTGCAGCGGGATTAGGGCACTGCTGTAAAGCCAAAGTTTGGAGGGAGGCAGATGCAATATCGACCCCAGGTTTCAGGGCAGCATGCTGTGGCCAGTGAGCATCATGTTCATGTTGCAAACTTGTGTCCTACCCTTAGCAGGTTTCTGTGACTTAATGTTGCCCCCACCTCTGTCACTTTTGAAGTTTTCCTGAAGAACAGAGGTGCTTGATTCAGTGTTAATATTTCACTTTTCTGTTATTTACATATGCGTATCCAGCTTTAATTTACAAATATGATCAAATGGCTTTAATTAAAAGATTAAGAAACAGTATTATGGTAATACAGTGGTTTTCAACTGGAGATCTGTGGGTTGCTTCAAAGATACCGCTGAAAGATATTTAAATGAAAAAAAGAGAACATTCCTTCTGTCTGTAAATGCAAAATGCTTTACCACTGGCAAATTCTTTGGGCTCTGAAAAGGAATGAAATAGGGATAAAAGGCATGGGATAGACAAATGCAATACACTGTTCCTGCCTACTAGCTTTTGAACAGAAACTCAATGTAATTTTAAAAGAAAAGGGGGGAAAAAAAGAAAAACAAAAAAAACAAACCAACAAGTAGCTACAACACAGAATGTCAGCATGTTCAAAGAGGTTGCTGTGGGCACCCAAAATAGCCCTATTCAAGGGACTGCCATAGGGCTCACATCGCTTAATGCACTCCCCGAATAATTCAGTGAATTTGCTTTAATTATTATTAACATGAAAGATGAAACACAAATACCAACTTTCTACTTTACAGAACTCAGCAGATCACTGTAGGCAAGAGGTCATACAGAAATTCAGCATTGAAAATAGTGAATTCTTGAAAAGGAGGCCACAAAAAGGATGTCAGACTGAAGAATTTTAGGAGCATTGCCCAAGCTACTCTGGAAAACCACAAAACAGAAGACTTCCATCAAAATACTTTAAAAATTCAAGCATCACACAAACTCCATTAATCATGTTTAAATGATACTCTAAATCAAAAGACAGCTGGAACCAAACAAAACCCTTTACTGCCATGATCTGCCTAAGTAAAAACCTTGGTGTAACTGAGATGTGTTATTTCCCTCCACAGCACCACTGCTCCATGTCAGTGCTATGAACAGTTAGTATTGCTAAGTGGAAATTATCTGATTAAGGGTTCAGAGATGTAATCCCTTCCAAATTGTCAGACTGTCTTTACCTTAAGGGCTAAACCAACTTGAATTTTGTTTGTGTATGCTGCAGGCTACGACCATGCACATGAATAGTTACCAGAGATGGGCTAGCCTGCTAGCCTGCAGTGACTTGTTACCACTTGGTAAATGGGTTGTGTCTGAATTCTGTGTTTTTTCTCCCTACCCTCTCAGCAATTCAAAATATTTCTAACCATAATGAATACCTTAATTTCATTATCACAAAGTGTAGAGGAATAGGGAAGAATCACTTAGGATACATATATAACAGTCTGTACTTGCACTGAGACACAACAACACCCCAAATGCAGACTTGCAGTAATAACTACAGCTGCCTAAACCAACATTAATTATCTACAAAAAAAAAAAAAACCTGTTTCCAGTAAAATAATCTCCAAAACTCAGTGGCAGCAGATTCTCCTAACACAAACTTAAAATTACCTTTGTAATATCTTGTGCCCTTGGAAAAGTTTCCAGTTCAGAAGAGTTCAGTTTTCTCAAACAGATGGAATATTCAGGCTTAAACTTTCAAACAGCAAAAAACACAGGCATGTGGCCCATTGCCTTATGAGTGTGTCACTGACATTTTTCCAGGTGCCATTATATGCAATGTACCTATTCTGGCTCAGCAGGCTGGTGCATTGCTTAAAAATGAAGCAAGAATCTAGTATCTTTCTGTGTAAAGTAAGGCTTGTGTTTGGGGGAACTATAGTGAATATAAGGCTATACTTAATCCCGGTGTTCAAGTAAAAAGCTTACTCTGCATGATTCCACACATGGCATGGCCTCTTTGCTCCTTTTGAAACTCCTTTCTTATTCACAGGATATCTTTTGATAGTAGCCTCTCACATACCACTCTCAGATCCTACAGGGAGAGTGAAAGTCCTGATAACAAGAAGGTCGCTATGTTTATCTGTGAAGGTATGTGGTTGGTTGACCCCAGCCCACAGCCAAGCACCTATTCCACCTCTTGCTCACTCCCATCCCACAGGATGGAGAGAAAACAGGAGGATAATGGGAAGACTTGTGCATCACATTTCAGAAGCAATGGAACAGATGCAATCTCTTACTAATTCCTTTGTTTCTTTTGCATGTCTGTGCCCCAAAAACAAGGGGGTCATAAGAAGATGTAACAGGATCCCTCAGGTCTGTCAAGCAGACAGTTTTACCAACTGCACACTTGAATAACTATATACAACTATATAACTTGTGATAATCTTCAGTAGCAGAGTGTGCCCTGCATAGGCAATTCCTAATAGTCACTACAGCTTCAGGAAGCAATGTTCTGTGTAAGCCTTGTGTCATTCAGGGTTCTCAGCCATTTGTGTTCTGCTGACCACAGCACTGTTAGCCAAAAGGAAATTAAATATCCCCTGGCCTATCAAACTATGTTAGCAAAGGTCCTTCCTTATAAATAAGGTCACACTGTACACCCACTTTGTTCAGATACCACTGATCATCAAATACAAGTCACTAAAGTAAGGCCCTTTGCATGCTTCTCTCTAAAGCACATACAACATTCTGTTTCACTGATAAATATTCTGAAGTGTCAGATATTCATCCAATGCTTCCATTCACTGAATCCAATCTACTTTCCACAGAGGAGCTCAATGTGAGGATATAAGATCAGGCTACATAACTGCAGGCATTTTTGGGCCAAAGAATTTTTAAGTACTAGTGTTTCTCATGAGGCTAATTGTGATTTTGGAAGTTATCGGCTCCAATACTGAAGTCCATTCCACAATTTTTTCTAATTTTCTTCAAGAGAATCAAAGTGAAGAAATTGGTTTTATGGTTTTGTTTGTTTTTTTTTGTTTGAAATAAGAAATTGAAAGTAATAGGTGCAGGAGTGATAGAAGAATGGTAAAGTTGGGAGCTGCAACAGCATAGAAAACGCCCCAGGGACAAACATCAAATGCAATAAAGGAGCTACAGGACCAGAATGTGAGCTTGGAAAATTCAATTTCTTTTCTATTAAGAATGGAGGTTTCAGAGGCCATGCATGGTTTCAGCCATGGTCATAGACAGGCAACCTTTTAGCAATTGCTTGACTACATGTAAAAGCAGTATGATAAAAAATGGGACAGTGTCGTAGTTTGAGGCCCCCCTCAAACAGTTCTGCACACTCCCCCCTCTTTCTTCCCCAGTCCCGGGGAAATGGGAAGGAGAAT
>JASSUY010048883.1:0-36463 GCA_032466535.1 Forpus xanthops
GGATCTGAGGAAGAAATTCTTTACTGTAAGGGTGGTGAGGCACTGGAATGGGTTGCCGAGGGAAGTTGTGAATGCTCTATTGCTGGTGGTGTTCAAGGCCAGGCTGGACGTAGCCTTGGGTGGCATGGTTTAGTGTGAGGTATCACTGCCCATAGCAGGGGGGTGGAACTAGATGATCTTAAGATCCTTTTCAACCCTAACTATTCTATGATTCTATGATTAAATTCCCCTTCAATTCCTGAGACAATTGGCACCTTATTTCATGTGCTTTTGTTAGAATAAAATCACAAAATGGTTTGGGTTGGAACGGACTTTAGAGATCACCTAATTCTAGCACCCCTACCATTGGCCGGCATACCATCCACTAGATGAAGTTGTTCAAAGCCCCATTCCACCTGGCCTTGAACACTGTCAGGGAGGTTGAAACCTTTCTAAAATTTTTGCTAACACCACAATCAGAATTCAGGTAAAAATGCAAATAACAGTTTCAAAAGCTCTTTTTCAGATCACAGTAGATATTTCTTCGAGAATATTTGTTCCTTTTTTGTTTGCATAACTGAACCTTCTCTTGATAGCAATTAAATTCTTCTTAAGACACTATGAATCATGCTTCAGAACAACTGTGAAGCAAATTCATTTACTGATGTCACCTTCTTTCCCCTTTCACAAACAGCATCACACTTAGAAAAAAAAATAGAGAAAAAAAAAGAAAAAAAAAAAAAAAAAGAAAGATTGGTAAACATCCTGGAAGTACAAAACTTAAGACTTTTGAAAAGAGAACAGAGTATTATATGAGTTGCAATTAACAACAGATGTGTATTGCATAATCTGTACATACATTCTTGGATGGCTTCCTTCTGAAGAAACTATTCCAAGGAAGTATTAAGAGTACTACCTCATAACTAGGACATCGTCTACATGCGGCATGTGAGAATTGATCACTTGTGAAGCAATTTCAAGTTGAATTATCTTGTGTTTACATTTCAGATATATAGTCACTAAAACACAATGAAAGTTTAATGTAAGCTTTGTCATCCTTCACTTTCTGCTGCACATCAATTCGTTTGAAGTTAGAGCAGCTCCTGATCCCTCCTAAATAACTCTTCTCACAGCCTTGTGTAGACTTCCAAGCCTCCTCCCCTTCACTTTCTTAGCTTTCCTAAGGAACACAGCCTAACAGGTAATAAACTTTAATGGGCTTTCAGAGGTACTACGGCACTGCTAAACTAATACAACTCAACAGATAAAGTGAGTCTACGTGAGCTGCACAATACAGCTTCACAGTGGATGAGGATTTTTCTTCAATGAAGAAACTGCAAAGTTAACAGAGGCAAGAAAAATGTGATTAGGAGACAGATTTCTTCCTACAGGTACTTGATTTCACAGCAGTTGGTCTCAAAGGTGCTGAATAAAACTGCACTTGAAATAATATAATCCCTAAAGATCCATACTGAACTGCTTTGCAGCATGTCTTGAAAGAATGGAAATAGCCCTGTTAAATTTGTTTCTCATACACAGAAAGAACATTCTTGGGCTTTAAATCTTTATTATCTTGACAGGATATGTGAAAAAGGGAGATATTTGTTAAACCAGTGACATACTGTAAGACTGCAACTCAGCTTTATGCTTTTGTCTAACTAGCAGTTAT
The DNA here is from genome assembly GCA_032466535.1 of Forpus xanthops. NCBI lineage: Eukaryota > Metazoa > Chordata > Aves > Psittaciformes > Psittacidae > Forpus > Forpus xanthops. The sequence goes on from JASSUY010048883.1 coordinate 1,649, forward strand.
ACAAAAGCAGGACTGAAGTGACCCTTTTCTCTCTTTGTTATGTAGGACTTATATGCCTATTTTTGCAACTTATTATCAGACTATGTCTTTCCAGTATTTCAGTCTAAGTACAATATAACCTTGCTCATTAGAACAATAACAACACTTCCAGTAAATAGCACCCAAGGCCACTGTCGGAGAGGACAAAATACGGGCATTGCTAGGAAAATGAAATATTGTTTCAGTAAAGCTGAAGTTACTTCAAAGCCTGTTTCTTGGTAGACTGGTAAATCAACACCATTTTACAGAACTAATACTATTCCATTAAAAACGGTGGTGGGGGGTGGTGGTATGTCCTCTGTTATACAGCCTCCTAGGAGTCCAGTGAGGCTAAATATTGGTACAATGGAAGAACAGATATGCTATAATACAGAGGCAGGGAAGCTAGAAAGTCACTTAAAAGGAGTTACACATGCTTTTGTCTATAAAAAACACAAGCTCAACCAGCACAGAAAATGCAATGGCTTTTACCTAACATGATAGCATGTTTTGAGAAAGCCTAAGATTGGAACTCAGAAGTTTCTGCTTCCAATTCTATTTCTGGCTCTTCAGAAAGTACAGAAAGTTAATCTGATATGTTGAGTTCTGATACCCTTTAGGAAAAAAAAAAAAAAGGTTCAAGCATCTCTGGAAAGCAGTTTAAGATGAGCAGATTGAAAACAGTCCTATAAAATCTATATAGTCTTCACTTGGAAAAGAACTGGTCATTAGATGGAGTCACACCCACACCTGGAGTGCTGCGTCCAGTTATGGGTTCCACGGTTCAGCAAAGACAAGGGATTACTGGAGAGGGTTCCTCTCTAATGAGGAAAGGCTGGGAGAGCTGGGCCGGTTTAGCCTGGAGAAGACAATTTAGAGAGCAAAGTCTATGCTAGCAACAGTCTCTTTGCATCTCTGCATATACACTCTGGTTTCCCTGTCAGGGTTTCATGGGGGAATGGGTGGCATAGGAACAGGTTTAGCAAATTAACCATTTCAGTGATGTCCTTTCTTGGCAGCTTTCCACTGTGTATTTTATCCTTCAGTGGAATCTGCTCAGAAGCATCAACAAATTGCACTCCTGTTAATTGAACTCAGCCTGAAAAGCTTATTTTTATTTTTTTTAGAGAATGATTACAATCAATACATATTCTGCCCTCAAGTACCCGTACGTAGCAGTAGTAGGATCTTCATTGCCACCCCCAGTGCCTTGCAGGATCCTTACTTCAGAGGATAAGATACCCTTTATAAGGTGTGTATGATGCTTCTGAACAACATGTATTGAGATTCAATTTTTATAGATCATCATTTGTTAGCTCCTCCCCAATCTCCCCTTCCTTCATAGAGTGAGAAACCATCAAGGAGACATATGACAAACCATACAGGAAGCAACTGCCAAAGTGTTTCAGTGTGAATCTGACAGTTCAGAAAGTGGAAAATCCTTTATACAATTCTCATGTACAAAAAAATAGTGCATGCAGATTAGAGTGCCCCAGTTTCTTTGCAGAGGAAGAGCTCTTTAACCACCTTTTCTTTTTCCAAATTAGATACTGCTTTTCCCACTTGCACAAAATCCTAAATTCAAACATGATTTTGAAAAAGATTTCTGTTCAGCAGCTAAATATAAGGATACTACGCTCATTTGATACTACAAAATTATGCGCTCCCTTTTCATTCTGAACTCTATGTCTACTTCCACTCTGTTAGACAGATGAACCCTTAATTTCTCTTCAAAATCTCTTTTTTTTTTTTTTTTAATATGATCAAATGCTGACCTGCATGAAGCAGTAATGATGCTGGCAGTGAGGAGACAGATGCAGATACATCATCTACCTTAAAGAAAAGGCAAGAGAAGTAAAATGAAACAAAAAAGTGATCAATGAAGATGATTGAAACTTAAAATATCACTGCATCACAACAATATCTAATATCTAAACGGAGAAAAAAAATATACTTTGCAGTACACACACTTGAACTTGCCTCCAGCAAGATATTTTTAGAGGCCTCTATAAAAAGGAAAACAATTTTGAGGAGCAGCAAGGGCAGTCTATTTCGTAAGGAAAAAATTGAGATGGGAATGGTAAGTCACAGCAAAGGAGGCAGGGCTGTGCCCTCAGCAGCTCAGGTGTAGTCCTCCAGGAGCCAAGCAAGGCATACAGGGCAGATCCAGCAACGGTCACCATGTTCTGCCAACTGTCCTGACTGTCTGGCACATCTGCAGTGACAGGGCAGGTCTGGGTCAGTATCAGAATCAGGGAGATACAAGACTGGGTGTAGGCATATCTGCAGCATGGCTCAGGCAGAGACAAAAAAAAACCAAGAATCGGAGCTTTAAAGCTGCCATGTTAAAAAAGGGGCATGTCCCTGCTGAGGATCCTCAAGACTGCAGAGTTGTGCCATATCAAAGGTGGCCTAGATCCCCACTGGGGGGCTTGTGCTCTGAACTTGACAGACAACAGCATTTTGTAGGGGAAAAGTGAGTTAGAGTCACAAGGGATAAGATGAATTCCCATTTTTGTTATCAACCCAAAGTGTATTTCTGAAGCAAGATTCTTCTGCTTCTTCTACCTCTTCTTGACTGTTAAATCACACCCACTCTCATTCAGGGGTCCCTTACATTCCTGACTGCATGACTCAGTTACAAAGGAGTCAGGTGGTATACCACAAGCAATAGTGATAAGTGTTTCCTCTCCCTGCTGTAAATCTTGAGACAAGATGGGTTCACATTCAAGAGTGCAACTCAAATGAAAAAAGATGTAATTTCACCATATGTTCAGAAGAATCCTTATGAATTTAGTTACTCCAAGATGAACTTCATGCATGTGAAAGATTCAAATCTCCAGAGAACAAAGATTATCAAGAGTTTTAAATAAGGTTTCCTAATTATCAGAGTGCAAAGACAAGGTCAGGTCTGTTGTGCACACAGCTTTTCTTCTCAAGGATGCAAGAAAGAAAATTAAACATTAAAAAAATATATACTTCTGCCCTGAGAATTTCTTTCTGTTCATTTTATTTACAAGGTAAGTCTTCCAGAAAACAGCTGGCACCAAACTCAGAAACCAAAATAAAATTTGCCTGTGAATACAACACTGCTAACAAAAATCTCTAACATGGACTACTATTAAACATGGCAAAAAATCAGTTCACACAAAGAGCGACAGTGTTCTTAAAAGAACCACTAGTATGCTTGAGGAAAGCATGTTGCAAAGAACAAACATTGTCTGCTTCTCTTCAAGTAGTCAGCTTTTAGTATTTTTCCATCTATTCTGAAAGCCAGGAATCACTTTGGAGAATGATGCATTGATGAAAGGTACAAAAACCAGATACTTACACATTTGCCTGCCTGACAGAAGAGGAAAATGATTAAGAAAATCTCAAGAGGACAAGATCGCAGATGTGAATAAATGATCCTGATAGCTTCAGATGAAATAGTTTGGGCACTTAAAATACCCTTTTAGAACTAGAAGCACAGATTTTAAAACTAATTGTGACAAAGCTAAAACATGATGATCAATTCAATTCATATATTGCAGAAAAATGAGTAAAAAAGACTTCAGGTTTAGACTTTGAGTTTGTTCTAAATCTCCTATCAGCTGTTTTGATATAGATAACTAAAGATGCCTATTCTATGTGAAAACACCAAAAAAACCTGTTTCTAAATTATTTGTTACCATAAGTGTTCTTGTGTAATTTCAGTTAAACCAGACAGAAGGAGCTAGGCAAAACTGACTTGGATTGTGGATTCCAAAGACATCAGCATTTACTGAATTTGAAACAAGTAGCACTTAGGGAATTCTCAGCTCTGAACTGAGTGGGGGTCAGCACTGACACAGCTCCAAAAGTTTTAAATTATTTAAAAGTGTATTTTTTGGGAACAAAACCAGGACATTAGAAAAACAACTCTTTATCACAAATAAAGCAGGAAACAGAAAAGCGTTTCTTACAGTTGTTCACTTCTTGATTCATTTTTGAAACTGGAGATCAATGTTGTCAATTACTGAGGGACCACAAACAGGCTTTGTCGAAATAAGCTGGGAGTGCATATGTGAAAAATCATATGGTGCTTCTAAAATGTCACTGAGGATCCACTGTGCTTTAATCTTACTGTTCCAGTAAGTGACTGTTCAACACTGAGCAGATCCTGTAGCAGGTACTGTATGCACAGACACCGAGTCATTTGGGTCAGTCTTGTTCTTAGAAAAAACAGTTTTCTTTCTAATTACAACTGTGGAGATTAGGAATTCTGAGTCTGAGAGAAGGAGCATTAGCCTAAGGGAAGTTTTTTAAAGACAGATTCAAAACATTGCAGGTGAAACTTCCCCCTTTTGCCTGAAAAGAAAGTTGAGTTTTCACAAGAAAAAATGTTTTCAATATCATTTGTTCATCTATCTTAGTGAACAGTTAAGCCTGTTACTATTTCAAGATCAGACGTACAATTTCAGTCTCAGAATGTGCATAAATTATAGGCATAACTGTAGTAATTTTTGGAAGGGCTCCTGGGTTCAGCTTCAGGGTGGGAGCAGAAGGGAACGATGAAGGGGAGATACAGCATCCTCTGAGATATTACAGGTGGCACCCACACTAACTTCACCTAGCCAGAGTCCTCAGCTACTCTGTAACACTCAGGCTTCCAGCCCCAAGTGGGCAACTCAGTCACATGAAAAGCAGTTCATAAACTGGACAAATGGCTTTGAAGGCTCTAGGACTGACCCCGATTCTTTTATAACTTGATAAAAGTTCATGAATTGTGATCCTGTAATGCTCTGTTTCCAGAGCTAGACAATAAAAGTCAAGCATTACATATGATAATCAAGGATGCTCAGGTTCTGAGCAGCTGCACTTTTTATCAGTGTCAGTAATGTTGGCTGTAAATGTTTCCAGCTTAATCTAAATTTTGTCAACTCATACAATAAAAATATCTATTGCATTTGTTGTTGCTAGAAAATCATCAGCTGAAATGGTATAAAGTTAAACAATTTTATGTGGGGAAAAAAAAATAAAAAGAAAGTTTTACTGATAGGGCCAGAACTGAAACACAGTCACCTGAATGCACTTTTCTACTAACTTCCACAGAGATGAAGCAAGGCCACCAGCAGGTGATGCTCAATAGTCAGTCCCATGTACTTCAGTTTTATGAGCAGGATGAGTAGAGTGGCTTTTTGATTGGCTTTTACAAACCAGGATTATACCAAAGCTTTTGTCCACTAATCCTACCACAAGGAATAGTCATAAGAATCACACCGACCATCCACCAACCAAAAAATCTAAACATCACCACAAGGGGGAACACGTGGAGGTTTGCTCTGTGCAGGTTTATGTATGCTAGTGTAACACATGGCTTTAGGATAGCTTCAGACTGCTCTTGTAACCAGTCAGTTGGTAATAAGTACACAGGAATTCTGCTGAGTTTCAAGCTCTTTGGACAAAAACATGCAGAGTTTGTTAATGGTAGAACACAGAAGTCCATCTTCAAATAAGATAAAGATATTATTAGGCCTGTTCACAGATGATGTATTAACCCCTTAAGCTAAGAGAAATGTTACCACTTTCAAATGAACTGCAGTTCTCCAAGAAGGTACGAATAAGCACTGCGTTGGAGATAAACAATGAGTGATTTGCCTGAAAGAGTTATTTCTAGTATGGTTATTTTCAGGAACTAGGTCTGCTAAATATAAGGGGGGAAAAAGTAACCTTAGATCACCACACTAATACTAGACCAGAAAGGGGAAATACTTCCAGATGTGGAAAACATTTAGAGTTTAATCAGATGAGACTTAATCTGATTAGAATATAACACAATATCAGGTGTCCTCAAAGAGGAGGAGAAACGAGGAAATGAACTGTGGAAATACTTGCTGGGATATGAATCCAGAAGACATGGAAGTTATCAATGCAGAAATTATCAAGTCGATCAAATATAAGGCTATAGCTGGTTGGAAAGATAAGAGACTGGAGAAGCAGAGAAGCAGCACACAATAATGCAAATATCTCTACTCCAGATTGAGCTGTGCTCTAGAGTGAGCGCATCATCCCTCTGTACTGTAGCAGATGGAGGACAGCCATGACTTGAAGCTCATGTATATAATTCATATTCCATCTTAGCCCCAGAAAGACGGGAAACAATTTTATGAAACTAAAAGAGACTAACGATCATTTCTGAATACAATCCACAGAAGGTGACCATGATCATTTCAGCAGCCTTCAGAAAACTCAGTATGTGTCATTTGCCTGCATATGTTTAAGTTTATGGGTTCGGTTTATTTTGAAAAAGCTAAGAATTCAAGGAGGAGAAAAATTGGTTATTTTTGTGATCTTGCATGGACCACAGGACTGTAAACAGGGCTACACCGAACACTGCCTTGTTTACTTCTGATATAGGGTTTGGACTCATTGTTATGGTTAAGGCTAAAATAATGAATCCTGAAGACCTATTTGTGAAACACTGCCTGTTCTCCCTATAAGTAGATGAATTGTAAGTCTGTTTAATTTGGAGTAGGAAGTGAAACAGTAATATATGCTTACTTAACACAGCTGTGTAAAACCAGTTAAAAACAGGCTAATAGTGTCTGGTCTGCAATTATTTAAGGAATCAGATTGCTATGGGAGGTAATGCATGAGAATGAACTTTCTGATTTGCAAGTAAGAAAAAGAATCCATAAGAGAAGAATCTCAAACAGTTAACAATGCCCAAACTTCTCCATCCATGGTCTTCTTCTGACATGAACTACAATTAAATTAGCCTGAGATTTTATGAACTGTATGGTTATATCAGCATTGTTCTGATAATTTCCAACTGATTTTTTCATATACATGATGAATTTTACTGATCTAAATGCATAAGAAAACTCAAGTTACCTGGTCTTACTATTCCTCAGGCTTTCACAGTAATTGTGTGACTAATTGAAACAATCCTTTTTCTTTTCTTTTAGAAAGGGTCAAAACCCAGAGATGTATTTCCCTAAATACATTTTCCATTTCTATCTCCCTGCTGACTGTACAACTTCCTTTGTTATTCTTTGATTCCACCTGTGCTCTGAAGCATTCTGAGGTACAGCATATTTACATGTAATCTTTAAAATGCTGTGACAGTCTGATATTTTTAAATGGCAAGAAATAACACTAATCTTATATGAGAGAATAAATTTAGTGTCCAGAGAAACAGACATAAGTAATTCAAACCCATGAAAAAAAATATTCAGTAGGTGTCATTTGAGAGCACACCCATCTACCTATTTCAAATCACAATCTCTATTACATCAGAACCTTCCTATTCAGATCTAGGTCCAGGAATTATGAACATGGAACTAGTAGAGCCATCTGTGAACTACTCTAAATTTCAACACAGAACAGGTTGCAGTACCTCAGGGAAGCGTTAACAGAGCAGGAAGGGAGTCATTCAGACACCAAGCTTGACTTCATTTCAACCTGACAGCAGCAGAAAGTTACCCTGTCTTTGAATACATACTCTTTAATCTATGCAAAAGCAATACTTTATTACCCACCCAGTTCACTGGTCATATATGTATATATAAATTGCACAAAATAATATCACAGATGGCACCACTTTAGACAGAGGCCACAGAAGTCCTAAGTAAACATGGCTTCCTATTAGTCACAGCTGAAGGACAAAAATGAGTTACCTAGTAAATTCAGTTTGAAAACACGGTATATGGGTATATTCTTTTTCCTTTAATACCAAAGTTCATCAAATTATTTTTTTTAAAAACTATGTTTGTTTCCAGCTCAAGTTTTTAATCCATTTACTACAAAGAAAAACCTTTCCTCTTTCCGCTTCTTTCAATGTCGTGCGCTGCTTATGGGAGCAGCTGCTGGAACACACACATTGTGTCTGTCCCCTGGGAAAAATAAAGACTAATCTTACAAGTATAGACAGGCTGCAGGGGTCACTTGTGCTGAAGGGAGTCACAGTTGGCTTTTCAATGCCAGGACTTCATTTCTACCATGATGACAAGCTTTTATAAACTTGAGCTTTATATCTTGCCCTCTCTACTTTCTATAGTTCATACAGTCATTTGTCATAAACTAACCTAAAAATAATGTTGTGTGTGGACTCAGACATTCAGCAAAGAAACAAAATGGCATACTTAGTGCAGGAAAAAAAGAGTTTAGACATTGTTAAAAGTTTAAAAACTTGATTTTTCTTTTTGAGAAAGTTTGTGCATGTGGTGAAGACACTCTTCAGTTGTACAGCTGTAGAGATACAATGTGGCCTTGGATGACACTGGTTAAAAAAAGCATGCAATTTGTTCAGTCATATTTACTCCTTCAGGAGTAATTTACTCCAATGACTATTAATGGAACTGACGCACAACTACATATTTCAGTGTTGATTTCCAAAAGGCCTTGATGGAAGTCATGCACTTCTCAGGTGGCTGAAAATCCCATCTTTCCCTTCTAGCAATTAGTAGAACTGATTTTAATGTCTACTGAAGACCTACTGGAATTAACTGAAAGGCTTCGATCAGCTTTAGATCAGATGCAGCATATGAGAGAAAGAGAGACATACATGAAAGCTCCCACCCTTTTAAACATAAGAAAAACTGAAAACAACGGATGACATGAAAACCTTATTTCTCTTTGAAGTCAGTCTGATTCATCAACCCTGGTGGGTAGAAACTCTCATAAAATTTTAATTTCCTATGCCTTTAAACTTATTCCCTTGGTCTATGCAAAAGTCCATTTGCCCTATACAAAACAGAATGTAATAAAACCACTACTTCATTTTTCAAAATCTTGAAGTGTTCACCTAATTATGCATGTTTACTAAGTACAGAATTCTGCCACTACATATATAAGAGAAATAGAAAATTACATACTTTTTAAAAAATGAAGTACTAGAGCAATTATATTAAAAACTTACAGTATTTTGAAATTACTCTAGAAATATTAATTACTTTTTGAATTGCTTTTCCAATAGAAAATGTAATCTGTGAGGATGACTGGCTAATGCAGTATTCAGATGATACAACATAACTCAAATACCCTTTTTCAGTCCATCTGTTGGCTTTGTGTCTATCTGCCTGACAAAGTCTCTGTGTACAGCTAGTCCCTAACACTAAAATCTGTGACATATGGGGATCATTTACCACGAAAAATAGCCTCCAAGAGCATGTGTCAGCCTGTCAACTAACAGTCCTTAGTTCCAAGAGAAGTACAATTTCACCCTTGCAGTCATAGTAAACCAATGCTTTTGGAATGCCATATTCATCCAAGCTCTTTCATAAACAAACATGGCATCAGAGAATAAGCAGTGTTTAAAGGGACCACACAAGAGATCGTGTTTGAAACTCAGTGCTGATTACTTTCATTCTCCTCTTCAAGAGAACAGATATTCAAACATTTTTAAAAATATGGCTCCAATAAAAGGTAACATCTGACTCTGCCTAAACCAGTTGCCTTCTCAGATGCTGCTTCAAAATAAAATGCTACACAGAACTAAATTTAACTCCAGTAGCCATAGTGAGAAATCTGAAAATTTGTTTGTGACAAATCAAACTAAACTCTGTTAGGGTGCACTGATGGTACCCTCGTAGGTATCTGGGTGCTAGCCATTCAGAGGAGAACTTTCCTTTCCAGGTTGAAAAAGCTGCGTTCCCTAATTCTCATAACAGGGACGTGGCTTCTGCCCCTGACTATTTTTGTGGCTCTTCCTGTCTTTTCTGTACTATGGGGCAAAACCTGTTACTGGACACCACAAAAGAAAGCATGGATCCATTGTCTTTACAACCTCCCTTCAGGTATTTCTAATATCACTTCCCTAAGATTGCTGCCTTTTCACTGCATAATCAATTAGATTCTAACCAGATTAGATAACAGGCATCATACAACTATAATTTCCAGTATATTAACAAGCGCAACAGACAAGTAGCTGAGTAACCGCATGAAATTTTGTACTTTTACACTGAAGCATTCCTTTCTTTTTGCCAAAATTTTAAACATAAAAATATAAGAATTCTATCAATGCTTTTTTGTACTGAATAGCTAATTAACAAAACCAATTATATTTTACATATAGTGGAAGTGTTTGCTATTACCTATAGGGGTGAAAAATAGAATATTTTCAATATAATAGAAACAAGCTACTATAACATAACCTGCTGTAACAATAATGAACACCATATAAAGCTCAACTGGTTGATGCAAAATTAGAACCATAAGGATTATTTATTGCACAAAACAGAAAATTGCATTTATCAGCTATAAAATGCTGTAAGAAGATATAAAATGGAGAAGAATAAAAGCCTATGTTATAGTAAAAAAAACCTCTTAAAATAGTGGCCTGATTATGAAAAGTGTCTCTGCTCAGATTTCAAACAAATTTAATAACTTCTCCATTTGGGACAATAATTACAGTTTTTCCCTGCACCATTTGACACTACCATCTGGTTCTGATTTGGTAATACCCACCCTAAGATTTCAGGCACAATAAGAAAAAACAGTATTTTTTCCTCCAGCAGCTATTCTGGGCTTTTTCAAAAGGACTACAAAGCTAGGTGAGAATAGTGTAAAAATATCGTTGCTCATAATCTCAAGCAAGTAACTTGGACAAGTTGCTAGAATAATGGCTATGCATTTTGAGAAAATTGCTGAATATTCCACATGTTGCTCACCAGTAAACTATCTGCCATATCAATGTCTCAAGAAACCTCACAACTGCACTAAGTATGCCCTTTTACTCTACATTTTTCATAAAATCACTGTGTATCACCATCCTCAATTTTTACAATCAGTGGCATAAACCCAACAGCCAATGAATGGAGAAGCCATAAATCTGAATCACTGCAATGACAAGAATGAAATTTCTCCATAGCTTACTAGGATGAATACTGAAGTAAATCCTTTTTAAATGACAGTAATAGCAGCAGCATGCACTTTGACCTGTTTTTCAAAAGAAGTAGAAAAGAGTTGCAAACACAAGACGGATCTTAGAATCCTTTAAAAATCTGTTTGTTTTCTCTATAAATGAGCCAATACATGAATCAATTTCTATCCATATCAGTCAAAGGCACAACATTGAAACATCTAATTTCTCTTGAATAACGCTCTCCTTAAACTCCTGAATTAAAGAGTACTTTGCCATACAGCTTGTATTGAGTTTCTTTTTCTCTTTGTTAAGCGAAGTGATTAATAAAGGGTGATTTATCATACACTGATTCTTTCAACAGGATATAAACTGGTATGAATAATTGTCTGAACCAAATTAGTTCCTACATTTAATAAAACACAGTAACCATAACTATTGGATCAAATGGGTGTTGCTAATATAGAAAGTAATCAGACAGTGTTTTGTTGTAGATTTAACATGCTCAGAAGAATATTAGCTTCTACTGTTCATGTTGTGTGTGTTGTTAGGCAAGTGAGAAGTAGTATCAAAGCTCAAAACCACTGCAACCGAAAAGTGTAATTTACAGTGTCATGGGCACATTCTTCTCCATCAGTAGTGGCACTATTCTCACACTTTGACCACACATGTAATATATGACAACCAGATTAAAACAGGATGTTTCAGTTTAACTTAGCTACCATTATTATTATGCACATAGCATGGATTTCCATACAAGATAATTTACCCCTCACTTCTGTGACTGTAATGAAAGCCATCTTAATCCACCAAAAACTATCTGATTCACCATTTTATTTAGATACATTCTTTATATCTTTATAAATAGATATATTTATCTATTCTATAGATAGATTCTTTATTTCCAAGAATCACACTGATTTCTTTAACTCATTAAAGCCCATTGCCAGAGAAAGTCAGTAGTTATTTCTGCAAAAAAAAGAACAGTTGTGATCATGAAATTTAAAGTTAAGTTTTAGGAGATGAAAATAGGGTAAAAGTTAAGCTTTACTGCACCATAATTATTTTAGCTTTTCATTGTAAACACAAATGGTAGAAAAATCAAACCATATCCACTTTGCGAGGGGCTTACCAAATTAAATCTTACCAACTCATTCCTTCACAAATACTAAGTTCCTTCCACCTATCAGACAGTGCTTCATCTTCATTAAGAATAAATGAAAGGATCTTAAGATATGTTTACGGTACACACGTGTCTTGCTTTCAGCACTAGCCAGCTTGTACAATTAAAATGTTGTATTGTGCCAGTACTGTAACTGCATTCACATAAAGATAAGCACAGAAATAGCATATTGCAGATACCAGCAAGACAACATTCCCTGAAGATAAGCTCATACAGGTACTTGCAGAAAAAATCTTTTGTCATTTCTCAGAAGAAATATTATCATAACAAGAGATTTATGGAAAAAAAATATTAACTAAATCAGTCATGCATATAATGGTTGACTAAAAGAGTTAACTACTTTTTTCCTCATATGTTCCATCATTATATATCTTCATTAATAGTATGTCCATTGCTTTACTCTGTATGAGTAACATCATATAACACAAAGAAGCCCTTTACTGGAGACTAAAAGCTGTTATTTGGGATTATCTGAACTCCTTTCCATTTTACTCATGCCACATAATTTGGTTGTAGTTAAACTAGCCACCTATGAATCACTTTTTACTGTTCATTAATTTAAACACCCACAGTATGAGACAGTTGAAAAATTTCTTCTAAAAAAAAAAAAAAGAAATTGAGCAGATGTAACTGTATGTCAGATAATTCCAGTGATAATAAATAACAACTTGTTTTGTCAAGTTCATTTACTATTTATATCGTTCTCCTGACCATGGTATCTCTCACACAGAATGCAGCAATGTCTCCAGCCTCTGCACCACATCAGGCCAGACTGCTGCAGCTGCATAAACCTTGGAGAAAGCAAGCCAAGAGTAAGGTCAGAACAAGATCTGCTCTCCACCTATAACTGAGTCATTGACCCTTGCTGAACCAATCTCTTTTTGCATATGGGAAGCATTCCTGGATTTTCTAATATTATCACTAGAGATATGCATATGGTTATAAAACCTGACTTTAAATTTTTTTGTTTGTTTTGGGTTTTTTTTGTCTTGGATTGTTGTTTTGGTTTGTGGGTTTGTTTTTTTTTTTTTTCTTGTGTGTGTGTTTTTTGGTTTCTGTTGTTTGCTGTTTTGTTTTTTTAACTAAGGAAAGTGTATGATATTATTAACCAGAAAATTAAGACACAGTAAAATGCATTACTACCCTACATTCACACAGAAAGTTGGAAAATAAATAGTGTAAAGGTGCAAATAGGTTCAAATACGCTAATCTATCATATGCCTCACTAAAGTGGATTTGGCTTGATCACAGGGGTTCAGTTAACCACAGGTTTTCACATACCACAGTAGCTTGTCAGAATTCTCACAGGCATTTCCTCTACACAATGAAGATGCAAACATCATAAAACAATATCTGTAGGTCTTTAAAAAACTTAAGGTAGGTGTAGCTACATTTACCTATATACAAGCACTAAGTAAAGACATTGTCAACTCATCAAACTAGTTAAATAGGGAATTAATTTGATGGACATTTGTAGTGAGTTGGATGTCACTCAGGCCATAGTCACCTCCACTGAAACAGAAAAATTGCAGGAGATGGATAACAGCAGCAGCAAGTAAAAGGTGCAGAAATTACTAATGGTGGGTAGCTTTTTTTTTTTTGTGGTTTTTGGTTTGTTTTTTTTTTTCTTTTTTCTGTCAGAATACTGAGACGTCTACAGCTGCTGATATCAAAGAAATAGCAGTAAGAGAGAAAACTCGAAGTTTATTTGTTGTTTATATGTATCCTTCTGTTTGCTGCTCACCAGTAAACTCTCTGCCTTTAAGGCCAACACAGCAGCAGCTACTTCCAAAGTTTAAAAAGCTGCCACTGTAGCTAAAAGGTGGAAAATATTCAATTTATCAAAGTGAAAGATTCAATCTTGAGCTGCTAGACAATGGCTTAAGTGCTTCAGTAAACAGAGTATAAAGAGCTGATATTAGCACATGGTGCTTGTGTGTACACTCATTCTCCAGAAAGGAGCCCATTTGCCATTCCTGTCCTGAGAGCAAAGATTTGCACCCTGAGTCTGTTATTATCTATCATCTATCTCTCTAGACACATACAAAGATGTAGGTAACACTACTTTAACTAGTTAGTTTAACACTAATTGCAGTTATATAATACAGTTGCTAACTGATAATCCATGGCTAACTCCCGTGCTTGAGGTTACTATTTAAAAAATATTAGAGTCAGCTTTTCCCTCTTCAATTACTCTGATTCTGGTAACCAGCATGGTGTCACATCAATGCATGCTCATCAAAGAGAGGTTTTGATCCAACCTCTTCTGGTTTCAGTGATCCCATCTGCATCACCTAGGCTAATAATTCACAGCCATTTTACAAAATAGTTGTAACTGGCAAATTGCAGACTTCTTTAAAAGTATAGTAAAAACCGAAAGGTAACTACTCTTGCCATCATATGTATTGTAATACCTCTCTTACTATGTCAGTGGAACAAACAGAACATTACTGTGAAAAAAAAAAAAGAAATAATAGAACTATGGCCTGCTGCTCTTGCTCTGTAGTGCTTGATTTCAAAGGTTACAATCTTCATCCTCACACATTTTTCATTCATTATATAGATAAATTATTTTAATTCTACCTTGCTGCATTATATGTGTGCATTAGGGAAAGTAATTGTAATGGAAAGTAGATGGCAATAATTGAGAAGGAAAGGCACATAATTTTCAGTGTGTACAGAGATACAAACCAAAGATGTTTACTTAATTTTATCAAAGCAATATCTCTGGAAATTAAAACTTTAATGAAAGCAATAACTGAAGCATAAGCAAAACAATATTAAAGTCCCAACCTAATTTTTCATTATATTAAAGGTTTAAAACTGTTTTCCTTTTTTAATTCTACAGTGTACTTGAAGGAAGTTATTGGGTTTTAATATTATTATTCAGTTGTACATACTTGGAGAACAATCTACACATACAATGTCACTGGGGAGTAATGCAAGCAACAAGCTATAAAACCTCAAAAATCATCAGTACAGAGTATGCAAGAGTATTTTAATAACTGGAATGAAGTTTTCTGTTATTAATGATATGCATCAAAAGCAATGCTGCTGATTCCCAAATAAGAGCATTAAGATTCATTTCATAACTACTAGGAAGTCTCTTCGCAATTTCTCAAATTAAAACCTCTTCATTTTTATAATGAACAATGTGACTTATCAGTGACTGTGGTTTTCAAAAGCTAATATCTCAACATTCAAGATCCACACTTTTGACCCAGAAGCAGCCTGTAATAAATTGGTTATAAAGGAACCATCAAGAATACACGTTACAATTAACCTTTTTATTTCCCTTTACTTTGATATGAGTTGATCATTTTAATTTGCAAAAACATTAGGCTGAATCTCAAAAACTAACGAGTTAGAACGTCTTGCAAGGTAAATGAAAGCTTTGTTTGTCTTCAATTTGTAGCAAACCTAATCTTCTGAGATGCTCTCTCAAGCCAGAAAAGTTGCTTAGAGATTTGCTAGTCCCTCATCAAAGAAAAAACCAACCTTACATTTCTCAAAAAGGACTCTTGACTTCATTAGAATCAAATCAGCAGTAAGTTAACAGCTTTAATGAGTCAATTTATTTTTATCTAAAATTCTCATTTCATTTTTCTGCTTTGAAAAAACAAAATGTACCTGAATTGAAATCACAACGCATGTTTAAAGCAGTAGGAAAAAAAAAAAAATCCATCATTTCACAAAAAATCATGGAATCATGGAATAGTTTGGGCTGGAAAAGACCTTAAGATCACTTAGTTGCACCCCCCTGATATGGACAGGGACACCACACACTAAACCATATCATCTATGGCTCTGTCCAGCCTGGCCTTGAACACTGCCACAGATGGAGCATTTACCACTTTTTTTTGGCAGAACTGTTCCAGTGCCTCACCACCCAACCAGTAAAGAACTTCCTTATGTCTAATCTGGACTTCCCATGTTTAAGTTTAAACCCATTAGCCCTTGCCCTAAGCACTACATAATTTCAGTGCCATCATTTCAAAAAATTGCAGGTTATTAAAAAAAAAAAAAAGCCAAATACAGTATCATAAACTCCTATGAATTATAAATTATCAAAGTGTACTTTGTGTCCAAAATCAGCAGTAGCATATGGCAGTTAGCAGACAACACAGCATAATTCAATGAGAATTATAAATGCTTGATAGTAAAATAAAATGTAATCTGCTAATAATAGTTTTGCATAGGATTAATTAACCCCTCTGTCATAAATGTAAAAAAGTTCAAGAAATCATTATAAACAAATAGATAGTAATTGAGAGCTCAGAAAGTAGAAAAATAAACAAGCCTTTAAATTTCTCACAGGGACTGAAATCTCTCTATGACATCTCTTCCCATTCAATTCCACTGATTCTCAGGCTTAAAGGTTTTAATTCAGATCATAAGGATCAATGAGAGATGCATGGTTCCTACTATGTAATTTATCTTGATTCTCTCCAACATAGGTCTCTGCTAAACAAGTTACACATACACACATTGTGACTACAAGAGAAGATACACTTTCTGGTAAATTATTTGCACTGCTTTGCTATCTACAAAAACTTTTAGGAAAGAGATGCTCCAGTCTTAATGTGGTTGTAATTGGACTGTTAGTGTTTATATAATTGCTGGTTGGATTTGATTTCTGAAGAGTATGAGAAGAGATAACAGTTTACCAGTATAACAGGGTTTTACATGACCGATGTAACAGATTCTCAGATTATTCAGCTGTCTTCTGCAAAAAGCATTCTGCTATTGCAATAGACAAGATATTCTCTTAAAACCTGTTAACTGTATTCCTTACATAAATACTCTGAACCTGAAGTATTTGCTTCCCTCAGGATCATTTGATTATTAAAAACCACAATAGTATTCAGATCTAAGCATCTCCTATTGTTCAAGGTTTATTAACACTTCAACACCCATTGCATACATCTCTCCATGAGTCTTAGTAAGCCTATAAAGCTAAAGGGACATTAGTTCAACCAAATTTTTTAACTGTAAAAGAACATAAAGTGAAACCATTAAGGACTAATGCAAAATTATGCAAAATACATTCTAAACAGCACTACTCAAGGAACTGACCTGAGGCCATTCAGAATATATACTACTACTAATAAAATTGTTAAACTCAGTTCATCTAGCAGTTTTTGTTGATAATATGGTCTACCACACAAAAAGTCCTGTTACATGATGAATTTAATGTAAAAAGCAGCAATTTGCCTTCCCCAAAGTAATTAATTATGTAATCTCAGTTGTTGACCATGTCTCAAAGGATTTAATTTGTGCTTTAAGGGCAATTGCATTATCTTATTTTCATCATCAATAACACAGTTTCTTAGCTGTGCTAAATGACAACAGCAAAGGAGAAATAATTATTCACTTCAGAATCAGATTATTATGCAGAAAAATGAAGATTTATTTACATTCTCATGTAAATTCAGTAGAAATTGGTTTTGTTTAATGAATTTGAAGGTTTCTACTACCCTTGTTTTGGATCAAGGGAAAGTAATACATTTTCAGTCTACTGAAAAGGAATTCCTAACTACCTTTTTAAAAGGCGGTGTCTAGTTTAAAAGAGTGCTGATAATTTAAGCATCAGTATTAAATTAACCAATACAACAATAAGAAATTTTACCTTGTGGCAGGTTTAAAAGAGTGGTGGTTTATCATGTTTTCAAATGGCATTCATTTTAGTTTCAGCTAGGACATATAATTAGATTGGCTGTTTGCCCACAGGTGGTCAATATCAGTCAAACGACAGTTTTAAGAAGTTATGCAGCATTATAGAACACATATGAAGAAAACTGTACTTCTTAAAATGTTCTGAAAGTAGAATTTTTCACTGTTTGCTTTGTGCTAAATAAATGCAGGAAAAGGAAAAATAGGAGCAGAGGAAGAATAAGGGATGAAATAAGGGGCTGGCCTCAAAGAGACCAGTGCAGAAATGTCATTAAGTGTTTACAAAATTATTTGCTGGTATATTTACAGATCCTATGAAAAATGTTCAAATTTGCTGACTGAACTTTAAAAAACCATAAATACAAGTCAGGATACATTTTTATTATCTACATTCTCCTCAGTCTACTTGAGGCAGAGAAAAAAGCAGCAGGCATTTCTGATCTTTGTTTCGGAGACTTGAAATGTTTTAAGAAATGTAGTTTTCTACTGTCTTGATTATATGTTAAGTTACCTTTATGCAACAGTCAAAATTATAGAAAGGATTGATGGAATTGGAAAAATTGGCTACAGACATATGTGCCTACTCAGGAAACAGTCTGAAATCAGGGTAGACATGGATTTGTGCATTTGCTGAAAAGATTAAAGAGAAATAAATGTTTGTTGCCAACACTATATGAATCATTCCCTTGAACTTTACCTTTCTCTTTTTCACACATTAAGAAACATTCTAGAATTTTATGTAAGGAAGAAGCTGAAGAGTCGGCACTTAGTCTCCAAAATCTACTTCTTCTCCTCCTTGAGATCTTACATCTCAGGAAGAAAACTGACTAACAATCACAATATCCTCATGTTTCCATTGCCACACTTCCCTATTACAATTCCGTAACTTCACAGTAATTCTAGACATTCCAGGATTATAGAAATATTCAAAAATTACAGCTAAGAATTTCTTACACAGTCTTACAACATTAAATCCCACTTAAAAGTTTAATACTTTTGATAAAATAAACCTTCAAGTATTTTTTGGTGCAAATATTTAGTGATCTACTACTGAAGTTGCAAATCTGAGCAAGTTCATCATTAACCCCAGAAAGACTTAACACTTATGCTATGGATCTCCTTTACACTTGATGACAATCACTTACAGAAGAGCACAGAACTGAAATACAGTCTAATAGATAACAGAAATTATTTACAATTCTTAGGCTGGGTCACAGTTCCCTCTGAAGGGGACAAATTACCTGTCAAAAACCTTGGTGTTACAGAAATCAACTAAATCTCTGGATTAATAAAATCCCTTTGACCTCTGTCAGTTTTTGAACTAAGAATTAAACAGGATTTGTATTCATAAAAGTGAGAAACCTCCAAAACAGAGAAGTACCTTGATTAAACTAAATTGATTTTATTAATCATCCCCTGAAAAGTTTATTCTTAAGACATTTTCAGAAAGCCTTTCTCAAGTAATGAAACTGTCTGAGAATCAGCATATTAGGAGAGCAAGTCCTCTGCTAACGGATGTCTTGACAGAGTAGCAGAACTGGCCATAGCACATGCATTTTTATTGTGGCCATCTCATTAACCTAGCTAAATATTGTATTCTAGTTACAGCTGCACTATGTAGAGTAAAAAACAATGCCCTGATTTTGCTAGATGTGCCTATTTGTCTAGGATGGTATTATTTCAATACTATGTAAGGTTCAATGAAATGAACAATGAGATCTACAAAACAACTGCAGTGACTTAAAGAACTGTATGGGCTCAAAATACAGATCTACTTAGAGGATGACACTGGGGTACTTTTTTTTTAATAAATTTGCATATTTGATATTAAAATACTAATATTATCATGTTGCCTTCCAGAAACTTGTTTCCCACTTAGAACACAACTACAACTTCCACATCTTGGAAACAACTCAACACCAAAATTCTGACAAGATTCCAAATTTACTGTTTCCATTAGTACCATATGGAAATGACTCTCAGTTGCTCAAAATACTTCAAAACTCTTTGGTCATGTCAGGCCACTAGCCCTAAGCTTGGTGGGGGTTTTAGTTTGGTTTTTTTTTAAGCTTTCCAAAGCTTTTCTGCCATTGTTTAAAAGCTAAATTCATCCTAGAATATTATTGAAAGCAATTACCTCCACACATTAGCTTTACTGGGTATTCAAGAACTTTTTCTTTTCTTTTAAAATAATACATTCTTGGAATCAACAGGGAAAAGCATCTCCATTCATGATTGCCTCAGGTTTTTACAGCTGCTTTAAAAACTGGTGTCATTACCAAACTTCGCACTTGGTCTTAAGTCCAAATCAAATTTTAAATGGCTGGAAGTCATTTAGGTATTCACACATACATCTACAAATCCTGAAAACACTAGTCTATATCACTGCTAGGAAGTTCAGTGAAATGCATAAATGGCAAAGAAATGTACCTCATGCCAGTCTAGCTCTCACATGCACTGCATATGCTGTAGCTACATGGGTACATACAAGAAAGGCAACCTTTTTTTTTTTTTTTTCACGAGAAACATATTTGAATGAAAATGTAAGTATTAACAATCGCACTAACTTCCTGGTTGCATCCAAGAGTCTTCATGTTTAAATTCTAGAGTTTTGCATAACAGAATCTGCATCCAGGGAAATACGAGGATAAAAGAGGAGGCACAATTTGCAGTTATGGAAATAGGTAAAGCTTCATGTTAGTATTTCATGTTTGCCTGGTCAAGACATATTTCTTGTTTCCAACCACGGATTATTGTGGGTTTTGAGCCCTGTGAGTTACAGACATTTAAAGTCTATGTAATGGTTATTTAAAAAACTGTTAAGTGGCAGTTAAGATTTAATCAACACCATCAAAAGAGAAACACAGTTTAAAAGATTCATAGGGGGCCAAAAGAATCACTGAGAACTTGAAAAACACACCAGTGAATGCATACGGGGTTCTGCAACCTTATTTTGACAGTGCAGAGACAAATTATACCATTTACTAACATAAGAGGTCCTGCAAATGTAAATTATAACTCCACCTTTTTAATAGCAAAGTGTAACTGCTGTTACACTGCAAAATGTTCATACTGCTGATTTGCAGAGTGATGTAGCTAGGTTAAATTTGCTGTGCAAATCTGGTAAACTTCAAACAAACACACACACAAAAAAAACCCACCAAAACCCAAAAGGTGTGAAATCAATGTCCTTTTCCTTTAAATAATAATAATAACAATAATAATAAAAAAAAAATCACAAAATTTGTATTCTCAATCAGATGCAGAGTGGAAGACATAGGTGATTACTGGTTTTGTGAAAATTCACTTTTCTTTTCTTAGCCTCTGTAAAAGCTACAGAATATCATATTGTATCTTTCAATACAGATTATTATAACATTGTAAAATATGCCTCAAAAATGTAGTGCGAGTAAACTTCATAACTCAAAAAATAATAATTACTTATGATATGAAGGTTTTAACTCTCACTGCATCTACTACCAAATGAGACAATTATGAAGAGGAAAAAATTGAGTGAAGGTAACAGTTCCAAGGCTCTCATGTGTCACTGAGCCAAGCATTCTCTAAACAAATACTTACATTTTACACTAATTTCTATAGCTCTGTTTCTGTCAAATCTTTCACTGTGATATAGAGCTCATGAAAAAAAAAAACAAACATTTTTTTACTGTATCACATCCGCTACTTCTCTGAAGACAAGACAGACTACTCAGAACAGAGGGATCCTTGTTAAAGAAGCAACTAATGGTTTCAGATTCAGCCTCCACCTACCTCAAGTGAATAATTGAATAGAGCCAGTTTTCAGTTTAGCATAATGTAAAGACATTAGCCTTTCAGAAAAATAGCATGGCAAACACTTTATACCAAACGTTATTCTTCAGTTATCTTCAGGTAGAGGCTACTTTCCCCTTGATCTTCTTTGCCCAGGCCTGTTCTGATACTTCTACACATACTGACTTCAGAATCATACACATTTCATAAACATTTTCATCCCTTAGCACAATCAGAAAGTATCTTTTGGATGTATTTTACAAGGTGGCAAGCTGGTTGTGGGTATGTATATACAGGTAGCCTCCTGGTACAACAACTGGCTTTTTAGAGTTAGGGAAATCACCTACCAATGCTGATAAGGTTTAATACTAGCCAGTAACGTATATGGATTTATGTTATAGACTCCTGAGGAAATACACATTTTATGGAAAAATGTAATTAAGCAGGTTGTTTTTTGTTAACACAGAAAATTAAGATGCAAATCAATTAGTTCTATGAGTATTTTGTTATTGGTTTTGGAATTCCCCCTGAATCAACACATATTTGAGGTTGTTTTACTTGGTACATATTTCTATTATAATTTTCCCCTTTATTTTTTTTCCTGACACATTCTACAGTTGCTATTTATGAAAATACAATGAATATTGATTACGGAAAAAAAATTACTTCAATAGGCAAGATGGAAGAAATGCACTCACTTTTAAAAAAATTTAACTGGGGACAACGTCAGTGGGGAGCAAAGGTTTATTTACAGTGCTGGGTGCATGCCTTCATATCCTGCATGCATATTTTGGAGGACAGAGTCAAAGTTTCTTATAGTCAAGACTTTTACGTATTCATAGGAATTTCACAAAGACAAATCCTACCTCCCAATGGCTGATGCAATCTTCATTCTTTCTTCTGTGCATACCCATGAGGGTCTTTTAAGAGCTAGTTGATAAAGGCTAATAGTCTTCTTTGATGTGGACTTTTGACCTACTTATCCTGATGCATGTGCCTAAGGCCTGATTAAGTGTTGGTTCGATCAAGCATGACTGCCATATGTCTCTATTACTATGTCCAGCCTTAAAAGTCACTTGCTACTGTTTGTTTCACAGTTTCAGGAGCTTACATTCTTCCAGTTGGCCTACGTGATTGTGCTTAAGCAGGATACAACGCAAAAAAGATAAAGCAAGCTTTTGCTGAAGTAGACTATTTATATTGTTAATCACACCTTTCACTTTCAGAATAAACCACTGAATTTTATGTCTTCAGTGAAACATGCTTACTACAAATGAACATACTATCCCATTACTTGAAGAGCACTTATACATGAGGCTGTGCTGAAAACAGAATTACTTCTCAAATCAGTGTTACAGGTTATTTCATGTTTTGCAGTATTCTAACAATTAAGATTTTTCTATTAACCATCTGCATATTTTCTTCAGCTGTGACTCAATAACAGAACATTCTGTTTCATGAGAGCATTTGACTCATCAGATGAAGCAAATATATTTACTTAAGAACACTTGTGCTTTAGAACAAGCTGTTAACTTAGGATGAAGACACCTAACAAGAAAAGGCACAAAAAGAGCTTCAATTAGGCTGTACCAAGAAATTTAAGATAAGTCTGCAATAATCTATATGAAAGTTGGTATTTTTTTACCCTTTCACAATCAAAATATTTAAAAAAAATATTTCCATCATTATTTAGATTGTTTAGTCTATGCACATCTAAAGAGTGGACACTGAATAATGCTGATAAACAGAGAAACATAAGATTTGATTTCAGTTTCCCTATTTAATATCACCCAATGTGATTCTCTCAAGACTAGCATCTTGACTCACTTGAAGAAATTAGAGTTTCCTTTGATTCAGGAGACCTGGTTAGTATTATCTACTTTTACCTATTAACAAACATTTCATGTTAGCAGAGGTAATGAAAACAAGTTTCACCATTTTTTAGATAAGTTACACCACTTCATCAATAAACAAGTCTAGTTACACAGCACTGAGAATTGTGGCTGAGTTGAGGAACAGCATAATTTGATTTTACTTATGTAAGAGTTAATTCACCACAAAAGACTTAAAATACCATCTTCATCAAGATCTCTCCAGAGATCACTATAGAGAAAGTGTTTCTTAATAAGCAGTGTTTACTGCTTGGTTGATTTTCATTTACTCCCCCTCCCCCCTGCTTTTTTTGACAGAGCTGTATCTAATAATGTAATTATTAAAACCAAGGAATAGCAATTCTTATTGCTCTGGATATAGCATCCAAGAAATCTGTGGGAGAAAAGGAACCACTTGTAATTTTTAGGATACTGAAAACTCTAAACTTCATAAGGCTAATTCCATCCTAGAAATTTATATCTCGAAGTCTACCTGGCATGGAACAATGGGCTGAATCCTCCATTTTATAGCTGCTGTCACTTCAGTCAATCACTCAGACTAGTCTACACAATATTATGTTATTCTTTGCATAAGCAACCAGCACTTAACAATTAGCCACCTCTATACTAGCTTTCCCTAGCCTTACTCTGCAAATCTGCCTACATTCTCTATTCCAGTCATTTATGCTGCTTCCTGTTTATGACTGAATATCTATCTGGTCCAGAGCTAACTTTATCTACCAGGTGAAGACTGTTCGAGTGACTGGTAAACAGCTTTAAATTTTCCAAGCTTGGTGGAAGACTGAAAATGGGATAAATTTATACACTGGGCAATTAGAGAATTCAGAAGCATTTATTTATAATCTGATCCTAACTCATAGTTGTCTTGTTAGGAAGTTTATTTGTCTGTCCTCATCTGTCAAAATGCCTCATTTCCACATTCCCAGGCACCTTACAGAGACCAGTCCTTTCACACACAGCTAGGTTAAGTAAAACAGTTGGCAAGGACCACCACTGCACATAAATGCAACTTTCTAAACAGATGGATACATTTATTCTTAGCCCTTATTTGAAAAGAAGACTGTGAGAAGACTCAGAGAAATACAAGTATTCATTCTGTGATAGGTCATGCATACAATCCTGCTGAAAATGATAGGAGTAGTCGTAAAATACGAAAAACTGCAGTCTAGGATCTCGTAACTGGGTGGCCTAGATATTAATAAGGATATACATACTAATGATGATGAAGCAGTTGTCCATGGAAAAGCTGATTTAGAGAATATTCAGTTTTATCTTTTTGACAGCTCACATGGGAGCTATACAGTATTCATTTCTTTTCATTGTGCTAGAGTCAAATTAGAATACTGTTTAAAGATAAGGGGCAGTATCATTCCACTTATTTGACCTACTTATTTTATTCAGCATTTTCCAATCTTTTGCAAGAAGGGCTTTTAGACAAAGGGTAAAAAATTCAACTCACAGCAACATAAGATCTCCATAATTGCATTTTGACAACGAAGAATTATTCAATTTTACACCAAAATAACTGGGAATAGATTGCGATATTTGGGTTTTTTTTTTTTTTTTTTTTTTTTTAAATTTCTCCCTTATCCAAATATGAGAACAGTGTTGAGGATAAAGCATTGAATTCTCTGCTCTAAGTAACATTTTATCTGAAAAAATTTGTATTTTGGGCTGTATTAACTGATTAATCCTAGTTTATAGCAATATAACTTAACTACAATTTCATCATCCATGTCTGTGACAATTCTGGACACAGAACCCAAAGTCCTAACACACAATTCCTACAACACCATGAACATGACACATTGCGTTTTACCTTAATATGAGGCCCAGAATTATGTCTTGTGTCCCACACACCGGCTACCCAAATAGTAATCATTTTCCTTATTCTACCATCTCAGTGATTTATTCTTTAAGATATACCAGAAACAAAAGTTTCAATAGATTTTGCACAGTGATTCGGAGAAAACTCCAGGAACAAACTTGCCAATGAAGTTTTAAGTTGACAAGCAGGTATCCTTTATTATGGTGCCGGGAGACACAGGGGATAACTCCTCCTAACTTATTGCTACACAAGCAGTCCTTATATAGCTACCAAGCACACTTACATATTCATGAGACTACATATGGGATACACCATTTTCCTGAAAGTTCCTCTCATGCGTACAAAAAATGTGGTGGGGATCTCTGGGGTCGTTTACTTCCAGCAATCTTCATCACTGCTGGCAGCCTTTGAAGTATGCGCAGTAGGTGCTTATACCAGTTTAATCTGTTTGTTAACGCCACAGACATAACAGTCATCCTGTCCTCCTACTTATCAGTTAGTTTAACTGCAGCCCATCCTGGGCCCCTACCTTTCCAGATACTCCCTACTTTTACGTCCTGTTCTTGTAGCTTGTTTTTCTTACATTCGTTTTGTACTAAGGTCATAAAGGCCTAAACTATGTCAACTACAGCAATTTATCTTATACAAGGATTCTCAGCATGTTCTCTAGCTGCATCTCAGTAATTTTCCATTACTACTGTCACAAAGCCATCAAACTTAACATTACTTAAAATTGATTCTAAAGGATTATATTTTCGTTTTGTAATTTTGTAAGCTCCCTTTGTTTCAACAGGTCACTTCGAACCAACCAAAATCAACTTAATCCTAGCATTCTCTTCCTGACTTCTTGTTCATAATCACTGACATAGTTGATATGATTTCTGGTAAGGTCACTTCAGGTCAAAAACTATTACAGGACCATATGGCAACGAAAGCTCAGGAAGAATTTTAAAACAAAGAGGTCTTAAGGTTCACTAACCCAAGAAGAGTTAAAAAAAGTTATTTGCCATTTAAAATGTAATGTGTAACCTTGTTCTTATTCTGAAACAGATACTAGATTCGTACTATCACTACCACAATATAGTTTGTGACAGTAAGTAAAACCTACTGAGGATAGTGAACTACAGGGTTTACGCAGAATACAGTACTGATCTTCTCCTGGTGTGCATTTCACAATGTAAGGTTTACACCTTTTAAGGGCAGCAAGATAATACAAGTAAGACAAAAAAAAACCTGTGCTCTTGTTTAGAACACACGTCATCAGAACCAAAGAAACCTCCATGAGATAATATCTTCCTATTTTTAGAGTTTGTAACTCTTTCCATTGTCATCTCTCAAACCATAAACAACGTGTGAATAAAGAAAATGAGATATCTGAAATACAAAATGCTTAAATATCCTTTAGTTCCCCAGAAACTGATTCACAGCTTGACCAATGCACCACAAATGAATGAAACTAGTATTGGTCGACTTGCCATTCACTTGATACAAAGATTGTGAACTTCATTCAGCAACTGATTACATTTTAAATGCCAGGAGAAAATTTTCAGTGCCCTCTCATGTACACATCAATACATAAAAACTATGTGTTTTGTTTCTGATTTGCATAAATTCATTAAAACAACTGAGAAATAAACCTTCTCAAGATCACATTTTAAAGACCTTGGTTCAAGAATGGATTAGCAATTCTTCACTGAGACTTCCATTTGTCAGCCATTGTTATCACAATACAAGTTAAGAAACCATATAGAACAGTAACAAGAAAAGAACCAATTCACTTTTCTCATTAAAAGAATTTGTGCTGGAAAATTCTACCAAACCTAAGTGCTTAAGGAGCAGCTATCACAAAGTCAAGTCTTCCTTCTCAGATCATGATGCTATTTTGAACTCTTTTGCCAGACTAATGAATGAATGCAAAGCCTGGTAGAGCACCCATTAATAAATGCAGAGTATTACTCAGTGTTTATATTAAATGTCTGGCCAAATAAATGCAGGTAGCTGCATATCACATAGGTGAAAGTAATGGAGAGAGTATTCCTCCCACAGGTTGAAGAAATCACCCAAGACTAATATGTTATGCCGTACAGCATAAATAAGACCAAAGCATTTTCGAATGCACATTGTGGAAAAACTGCATCAAGAATTATTTTAATTTTTCCTTACTAAAGCCAATACATAGTGTATTTGTCAACATGTTTCACTTTCAGTTATTTAGGACTTGAAATAACTGAGATTTGAAAAAAAAAAAATGTGGAAAATTAACAGAGCAAGTCAGCCTGATTTCAGTCCCTGGGAACACATTTCTGCACCCACAACTGATATACTGATTGACAACTGCAATGGATTTGTAAAGGGTAAATGATGTCTGACCAATCTGGTCACTTTTTACAATGAAATGATTGAACTTGTGAAGATGGGGAGAGCAGTGAATATCATTATTTATCCCAAGTTTAGCAAGGCTTTCAATGCTACCTTTCACAATATTTTTGTGTTTAATATAGGAAGTTACAATCTACCTGGGTGGACAGCCAAACTGTTGAAATGCTGGTTGGATGATAAGATTCAGAGGGTAGTGAGATCAGTGGTTCCTGCTCTACCTTGGTGCTGATAACAAATGCAGTACCACAGGGGTCACGCTCAGATCTTTCCCATTTAATGTCTTTATCTCTTACAAAATAAGTTTAACAAGGACTTACAGCTGTGAGATGGCACGCTCCTGAAGTTTGCAGACGACACCTACAGAACAAAAAAAAATGAGAGAATTTGGTTAAATACGTTCAACAGATTTCCTGTCTGTAATGCCATAATTAAATCACAGATTTATGGAAGAATCACCATTCCAATACATGTCCTTCGATCACTTTCACTCCCAAGTGCTTTCCTAAAAGCCAATCTTCTTTGTTTTTTCCTGCTCTTCCCTAATACTTATTTCACTTGCTGAATTTCAGCTAAGAAATTAAGCAGTATTTCAATCAAGATTCTTCACAGAAAAGACTCCAACTGGTGAATAAATTACTGAAAGACAAAAATAATTAAACTCCCTACTGAGTCTGAAATTCTGTTATTATGATTTTTTTTTCACTCAATTAAAAAAAAAGAAAAAAAAATGAAAGCTTAACTGACACAAAATATGTCTTACACACTGGTCATGATAAACTCAAACGTAAAAAGCAAAAGAAAAATTACAGTACATCAGCACCATTTGTATGTAGTTTTAAAACACAGAACAAAATAGTACAGAATAGGCTATTGTTGTAGTCAGAGATAGGAGCCAAAAACATGACAAGGGAATAAATCAGCAACAGATTTATATCTGGAGCTATTTTTTACATTAAAAATGTGAGCCTTTATAAAGATTTGGCATGAAACTTTCTGTTAGAGAACATGCCAGGTCCTCATATATATACTGCAATATACTGTATGGGAAAACGCTGATAACTGAGCAACAAGACTAGAATTTGCATTGAACAGACTCAGTTGAAATATCTTTATTTGGACAGAATAAAGAGATTCAGCCAAATAACTAAAAAATTACAACCACAACACCAGGTTCCTTTAAATCCAACACATTTTAAGTATTAGTTGCAGATAGCTCTCTCTGGTGCCTACTCAAGGCAAAAACTCAGCTTTTACAACCTCATACTTTGGTTACACACAAAGATAATAGTTAACAAGTAACAAGTGTAGAGATATGTATAACAATGTTCTTATACTTCAATTCTTATCTGATGAGCCAGAACCTCTTCTAACGTGTCTGGCCATATCATCACACACAGGACTAACTGAACCCTGCATTCTGTCAGTGATAATGGATACAAAAGGAAAACAAGCTGACTGTAGCAAAGTTCTTGTTATCAAGCCTGTGCCTTGTAATTCTGCCAATTTTGTGGGCCAAGTGGCAGCATGCTGTTATTTTGTCAGAGCTGGCATTTCTCCAGGCAATGGCTTTCCTAAATCCAGCTGCTGTCTTGGAATCATTTAGTGTCACTTAAAGCTGCTACCTAAATTTTTGCTTCAAGACCCACATATTCTAAGTGGACATACAGGTGAGAATGACATTATAGATAAGAAGATGTTGAGGAATACCAATGTGTTCATATCTTTGCCTTAAGGCAGAATAAATTTACATAAAAATTAACCTTAATGAAAAACATTACCATCCATCTGTGTATGCACATTAGGTAAGCCTCATTCTCCCCTTTTATTGTGTAATAAATTAATCATCTTATATGGACATCTCTAAAATAGGACTTGAGTACAAGAAACAAATTCATCCACGTGGAAGTTCATTCACATAATGCTGAGGATGACTGTGGTAACACAGAAATAACTTTAAATAACTGCTACCAATTTAGATTTTCTAAACTCCTAGTTAATTCTCTTCTGTTAAAGCCTTACAGTCGTCTGAGTCAAGTTTCCTATTTCAGTTTATAGACAAGTTAGATTTAAACCATAAACAAGCATCAGTCTGCAAGATGAGTTGTGTCTATGAAAACAACTTGTGTCTCAGTATCTGCCCTGGGATCTCTGGTACCTCTTCTATGAAGGAAAAGATGCTTGTTGAGTGACTAAACCACCACTAAGGAATGTACGATAGATAAATGCTTGACATGACAGATAAATGTTTGTTGCTGTAAAGAAAGGGTGCACTTGCACCAGCCACAAAAAAATCGAAGGCCCTTTGGCTTGCATAGAGGACTCTAGTACTCACTTCCCAGGATGGCCGCAAATGTGATAGCTGAAAGGATTTGCCTTCCCTTATCAGATGTGTATGTCAAACATATAGGCAAACATACTTTATCATGTGCTAACATCACATGAGACAGTCTACAGAGCTCAGTAGACAGCTCAATAGCCAGCTGTAGAAGCTTTTTCAGGGGAAAAAAAATGTGCATAACTTTCACTTAAGAAACTACTAGTATTATAACAGGATTTTAAGTTTTGCTCAACATTCACATGTACTGAATTCTCAAAGCAGTTCACACTGAAAAAAAACCAAACATGTCAGTATTTACATTGATATTAGCTGAAAGTGTAGACATACATTGATTCAATACTTTTGCTAAGAGGACAGATGTAGGTAGTTTGACCTAAGCAGAAGGAAACTTAAAAGAAGAAAGCAAACAACATTTTTTAATAAATATTTCTGACAATATTTGAGGAACACTGGAATTTTTTTTTAGTCCTGCTCCTGAAGGACAAATACATTTCCGTTCAACAGAAAGTATGCAGATAAGCTCTTCTTACTGAAAGTTCTTCAGAGGATACTGCAGTAGGAAACAACACTGCAGCTTATGCCTTTTGCACTTCAAGAAATGCCACATCTTCTTACATAAAAAAACTGGTCAATACTCAAAATTACAAAGTACTACAAGGAAATCAGCAGTTTGAAGGGAACGACAATTACACATACAAACAGGCAGCAGCAACAATTTTTACTGAGATATCACTAAAGAAAGCTAATATTACATAATTTTAATGTTTTCATAGCAGCATGAATATAATTCTAGTAATTGACAAATTAAACTTTATTAAATGATTCAATATTCTGCTACCATACACCAAGACAGACATTACCCTGGCAACTGCTAAGCAGGATCAGATGACTTGTGAATGCTCCATTGCTGGCAGTGTTCTAGGCCAGGTTGGACATAGACTTGGGTGACATGGTTTAGTGGGAGGTGTCCCTGCCCATGGCAGGGGGGTTGGAACTAGATGGTAAGGTCCTTTCCAACCCTAACTATTCTATGATTCTATGACTTGTGTTTCATTTGCCTTTCTACCAATTTATTTGAGGGAACTTCTTTTCATACACTATAAAATATTTTTACTGAATGAGATGCTGTGAGGTGCCAGATGTATTTTTTCTTTAAGGTTCAGAAATCAGGGAAGAGTATTTAAACTCCACTGAGCATGCCAACAAACTTACCAAAAAACCAAAGCAGGAAGAATACGCATATTAAAAATATAGAAAACACTTACTAAAGAAGATAGTCATGCAGTATTGCCAAATCTCTGATCACTTACATTTTTTTTGCTAAACAGGCTACTGATAACTGTATGTATATATTCATGTTGTCACCCTAATGAAACAGTGTATGCTAAAGTACTTAAAGCTACTTTTAATTGATATAAATTCTATAGTTGATCTTTCTATTACTGTAACATTTTTCATTGAGAGTCATTAAGATTTTTCCTTCAGTTACAATTGGCCTCAAGTAATAAATACAGGTCTCCTGCAAGCTCTTTTCCCACATTTTTTTAGCTCATACACAGAAGCAATTTGTGTACGTTACAGATTCAAGTGCAGACTGAACTCATCACTGCAGCCTACCACGTGAGGGGAACATGTCCTCAGAAGCAGTGTTCCTGTGGTTAATGTCTTTCTCATGCCAGAAAGACACAATATGCATGGACTCTTTCAAAAGCTGTATTTTAAATTCAGTGTGTAAAAAAATGCTTTAACAAATTTTATATAATTAATTCTGCTTTGCAAAATATTTGTAGCTGAGATGGCTATCAGAGTGCAATGCAATACATAAAGCAAGTAACCACTGGTAATATAAACTATGGCTAGGAACGTATCCAATTGCCAAATACAGATCACTGTATTTAAAATTATTGCTTTGCTTAAAATGCCAATAAAGAAAAACTCTCTACTTCATTCTGCTAAGAAACAAAGGCTAGCATCGTAGGAAAAATAACCAGAAAGTGTCATGAGCTGAGGTGTACTACTTACATGGAGGAATGAAATCAAAACATGCAGAGCTGTATCATCCAGCAACAGAAACAGGAAGCTCAGAGGACAGAATGAAGCCTGCTAACTTGCAAAAGGTACAAAAGGTTTGGTTTGCTAGGTACTAGATTTCAGAAAGCACTTCTCTGGCACGTGGTTAGGAGAGACATAATCCTCAACCCAGAGGTGCTAGGTGTCAATGCCACTTCAGTCAATTGGAACCTAGTGTTAATCACAATTATCACTTCTTAATTATTAAAGGAGTGAGATTACTATTAATGAGCAGGAAACCTACAGTAGACCCATATATCTCTTGCTATTCATTAATATACTCAGCTTGTAGAAATCTCTGCAAGTTTGTTGGAGTCAAAAAATCTACACTGATTTATACCAATAAATATCTAGCTAATGATCTTTCCTTTACTCCTTTAGCTGCTACTCCACAATGAATTTGAAATAGACAGTAATAAAGCAAAAGAGCAATCCTGGTAAATGGTAATTCATTCAAGTATCTTTAAACACCGGACCTCAGCAAGAATGCCAGCCGAGTCTGGAATCCTCTGTCTCAAACATATGCTGTTAGTTACAATTAGTAAATATTAACATATTTAATTTGCATTTACACTCTCTACTCAAGAACAAAATAAGCTAACGTCCTTGTGTGACAAAACTTTTAATTCCAGTAACAGTATCAATGAGATCCTCAAGCTTTGTTCTTCCACACAGGTAAGCCTTAGATAACCATCACAAAGCAGATGGAAATATTAAGTATCACATCAACATCAAAATAATCTAGTTTACTCAGCTACAAAAGTCCAGAAGAAAAACCTAACTCTATAAAAACAATAACTGAAGTCTGGGACATTTCTCTGAATGCATGTTTTGCATTTGTAGTCTGATGGATTAGCATTCTCTGGGGTTAGGCCTTTTTTTTTTCTTTTGAACATAAAATTAAATGATCTGAAAATAACTTCAGGCTGTTACTGCACTGAAATAATGCTAAAGGTAATGTTTTATTGCTCCAGAACAAGAGGGACTGACGTTTAATCTCACTGTCCTTCAGTTGGGAGCAGGGGGAGAAGGGCAGGAATAAGATAGAGAAGGAACTTTCAAATACAGTCTTATGAATATTTATCGAGCCAGAACATATTCTCTGGAATTAGATTTTCCATATGTTTAAGGAGACAGATTTCGCACATGGCTGGACTAGGCCAGATGGATTCCACCATCACAGCTGCAATTTTAATGAAAAATTCTAACAGAATTGGAACCTCACTGCAATATGTACCACACAAACAAAACCAGGGGGTTTGCCCATAAGGTTTTAAAAAGTGTATTATTAAAAAAGACTTCTAATTGTTGCAAGGGAACTGCTGCATTCTACTGGAAAGAAATAGGGTTAGTAGTTCATCATTTAGGCTTCTATTTATTGATATGCAAATTGTATTTCCTCAAATAAGAACAAAAATTGTAGTCTTCTCCCTTTAAGTCACATCACAATATTATCAATACCTCTGAAAAAGGCTTGAGAGATGTCCTCAGTCTTTGAACTTTCCACTCTCATGACAGTGTGTTTTTCATACTAAATATTTCCACCTATGCCTGTTTACTTCTTATTGACATACTTTTCTTCACCTCCTCAAAGCAAATTTCAATCTGTTTTTCTGATTGTCTGTCTTTATACTCCTTTGGCTCTTGACCTTTTTCTGACTTACTCATTCCCCGCCCCGTAAACTTGTCACATTCTCATTTTTCTATGTTTAAGGAGGAACAAATTTAACACCTCCATGAACAGGCAGAAAATGAGATCCTAGCAACTGAGGGCAGAGGGAGTGATTATATCTGGACAAAAGACTGCTGTGTTGTTGACACAGTAGGCATTTATGTCCTTTAGTGTGCCACTGTTAAGTATTTTCTTCCAAAAAATTATTAGTAACAGTTAAGGAGGGAAACTGTAGCTATGTGCAGTACATAAACAGACACTACATTGAACCTTAAACCAAAACTAGAACATACACATAAAAAATCCCACTCATACCTACCTAAAATATACTTTAAACTCATTCCGCATTTCACTCTTTGGGTACTCAGACTTTGTTACTCAATTCATTCAATGGTTACAAAAAGGCTTTGATAAAAAAAGCACTTCCTAAGTCATACTGCTGCTAACTGGGGGTGGGAAGGAGGAGGAGAGTGTGGGGAATTATAAAAAAATATATATATCTTTAAAACCAAAACTTCCTCTGCAAAGAGAAGCTGCCTCAGAATGCATGTAGTAAGAATATCTTTAGCAGATATTATCTAAAATACGCTTTTACAAATAATAACTAAAGATTTCCACATGAAACAGGAAAGTTTCCTTCAGGACAAGTATTAAATTTTATACAATTAGCACAATACCTACATTTAAGATTCATCAGTAGATCAGCATATGTCCTTGTTTAGAATTGTAAGCATGGATTAGTGAGTAAAACATCCTACTGAATAATCTCTGAATTGCTATCATCATAGCAGTCTGACTACTATTACTGTACAGAGTTCTAGTTTCAGTCCTACCCTGGAAGATGAAGGCAAGAAGGGACTGACATAACACACTTCCTTACCCTTCATTAACAGGAGTAGGTTAGAAATATTTCCTTAGAGAAAGAAGCCACTGCAAGCAAACTTTGTCCATGAAAACACAATAGAAACTTCAAATTCCATAGCACACCTGAGATAATCAGGATGAGAATTTAAACTCTTTGTTCATTCTTTTATAAATTATATACTATAAATTAGCTTAAAGTATTTCTTTTATATATTGTAGAATGAATAAGTTTATACTTTAAGAAAAGTTTTTAAATATGGGGAGGAGAAAAAGTTTTTTTCAACAACATTAAAATTCAACACAAG
>JASSUY010048885.1:0-46324 GCA_032466535.1 Forpus xanthops
TATAAACACTGGTGTTATCAGCACTGTTCCCAAGCCGAAAATCCAAAACACAGTGCTACACCAGCTGCTACTTAAAGAAAAATGACTGCTGCTGCTGAACCCATGACACAGCTAAAGAAAGGACTTTCTCTGTGATGCTTCTCAAGTATTTACATGGTACCAGCTGCTCAGGAACACTCTACCTACCCACCACCTCCTCAGATTTAACCCAGAGATCTGTCATAAGCATCTCACATTTTTCGAGGGAAAATGAAACTGTCCTGCACTACCTGAAGAAATAGAAGAAAAGCTGCTGGAGCAGGAAACTGATAAGTGACAGGATGCTATATTGTTAGCTAAAGTGCTTGTGATCCAGTATCGGAAAAAATAGGCTTTCCCCAGAGGAGTAAAAAGTAAGAGATCAGTCAAGGTGAGGGCTAGACTACACCAGTAAAATGAAAGTAGGATCCAAGGGTATGGTGCAATTCTTGAAGTATTAAATTTATTTCTTGATGAATTTACAGGAAAAATATACTAACAACACACAGGCCCTCATCTGTCATTTGCACGTCATCACAGATGACTTCAAAGTCAGTGTGGCAATGGGTTTATGTAAACTAGGGAGACTCAAACCAACAATCTCTGGGACCAGCTGGTATTAATCCTCAATTCCCATGCACGGCCACCAACACATTTTTGGCACCGTATCACATACTGTGTTAGGTGGAGCAGCAGTACTTTTTGGATACGTGCCATTTCCATGAATGTGTCATCTAGAAATTGTCTGTCTGGAAAACAGAAAATGCGATAGGAATGGGATGACTGGAATAAAATAAATCAAGGACAGAGTAGGCTACCTCTTTAAATTGCATTACATACATTTCTACATGATGAGTTGATGGAAATCCAAGAAGTGGCATGAGTTATGGGAGAGTAGGAGAAGAGGGAGAGAGGGAGAGAGGGAAACTTCCAGAGGATTAATAGAGAAAAGCTGAAGAAAGAAACCCCATAAAGCTAAAAATATACAGGAGATGTGCATGACAAGAAAGGCAGCACAGCAGGAAAAGTTACACAAAGTGGGGACTTTTTCTGGGTTTAGGACACTGCTTAAAGCCGTGACTTATGTAAATGTCCTACAGTGAGAAAGTAACTGGACTGGTTAAAGTGTTTGGTAATGGCAAATCCATAAGGCACAACAGAAAGTTGGCATACTAAAAGCAAAATACTGCAAGCCTTAGCTCTGCAATATGAACTGATTGGATTATGTTGGCATAAGGTGAATGAAATTGTGTCAGACAAGTACAAGATTGTATACACTGACTGTGGGAATTCATGAGCCTTTCTATGGAGAAGGGAATTAGACTAGGCAAGTATAGGAAAACTATCTTGTGCTATTTCTCAGCAGCAGCACTGCAATGAGGACAACAGAAACAAAGCAGTAATACACAGGAGCTGGGGGTTTTGTACTGCAACTAGTCACAGGTTTTTTGAGCAGCACTAAAAGGACATCAGCACTTCCATCACATGCCAGAGGTTAGAGCATAGCCAAGGTTTGCTGTCTGGACCTGAGGAGATGTCTTAACATGTGAAAATCCAAAGCAAACGTTACTACTGACATTTAATACAGCTATGTAAACCAGTTAAAAAAGCATAGCCAGTCTTGCTACCATACAGACATATTGGTTTTTGTCTATGCAGTTTGCTTTTGCATTCTCATGGAGACCTGTTAAAGTGAGAAATGCAAAAATAAGATACATGACAAAACTAGAGGAGATTGATCGCTACTAGCTCTGCCTGAGGGAGATTTCCACAGGGCTTGCCAGGGAGAGGTCTGCCTCCAGCTGCTTGGATTTTCAAATGTAAGTCTTGCCAGCAACGAGGTACAAAATACCTAGGATAAATGAAACAGTGGGACAGCATTCCCAGGAATCAATATATCAAAGTGGGTGCCTCTGTGCTGTCTTACTGTAATGGTTTCTGCTTCAACGTGAGGTCCTGACTGCCTATACCTTTCATGTGCCACTTTGCTGCCTAGCACACAGCTGTAGCGGCGAACTGCCTGCTTTCCTGATGGGACTCTGGTACAGGTCAAAGGCAGTCATGCCAGTCCATGGGAATGCTTAGGGTAGTCCATGTCCCTCTAGTCCTTCAAGTCCTCCTGCTTTCAGGCATCCCACATGCCTGAAGCCCTCATACCTCATGAGAAATAAGTAGCATGGTACAAAGTGATAAATCTTGGAAATTATTCAATTCAGTATTGTGCATCCAGCCTTATTGAGCATTTTGGGGATACATCTTTCTATTTTTCCTTTTCTGTCTTTCAGTTCCTCCTTTTCAAACGAGGCTAAAAAGAGGCTGAGTTCTGTGCTTGATCTGCGTGGCTCTGGTGGCAATTTAGCGAAGGCCACTGTGTGGCGCACTAAACCCATGGGTTTTTTCATTTTGCAATTACTGCTTTTAATCAGACCTCATCTGCCTCCAACCACCTTGGCTCCTTGAGAAATATCCGGGCATCTTGCTCTGCAACTAATTTATGGGCATCTTCCTCTGAAGGGAAATCTTGGGATGCCCATAAACTACTATGTATTCACTGTGGTCATCCCAGGTGCCAGTTCTGATGAGTTAGTGCTAATCTCTACATCCCCTCATAAACCTTCTTTGTTCAGGCCATTGAGATATCTCCAGCATCTGCTGGATTCATTTTTTGTTGTTGTTGTCCTGATCTACAGGCAGCAGTTACTCTTCAACGTTCTCCACCCACAGTACAAGAGTCCATACAGACAGCTATACTTGGGAAGTGTGGAGACAAAAAGGATAAGGCAGTCCTCACAGATGTAGCAATAGATGCTTTCAAAAAGTGCATGAAGTAGCAAGCTAGGAGAGCTGATAGAGTAAAACTCTTACATGGCAGGCACTGGCATGGGTAGCGCTTCATATGAGGCAATGACTGAGAGTGCGGTTTGTGATATTGAAGATCAGGTTGGACAGGGCTTGGAGCACCCTGCTCCAGTGAAAGGTGCCCCTGCCCATGGCAGGAGGTTGGAAATGAATGAGCTTTAAGGTTCCTTCCAACCCAAACAATTCTGTGCTTCTATGACACTATGGTAGGTGCATACAACAGTGTGGTTATGAAGACTCAAAGGGCAGCAGTTGGGTCAGTGAGTCATCCTGCTGCAGGGGTTTGGGCAATACACTGAGGAGGATCAGAGGACTGGAGCACCTCCTGTATGAAGACAGGCTAAGAAAGTTGGGGTTGTTCAGACTGGAGAAGAGAAGGCTGTGTGGAGAGCTCATAGCAGCCTTCCAATATCTCAACGGGGCTTAGAGAGATGCTGGGGAGGAACTCCTCATTAGGGACTGTAGTGATAGGACAAGGGGTAATGGGTTAAAATTTAAACAGGGGAAGTTTAGATTGGATCTGAGGGAGAAGTTCTTTACTGTAAGGGTGATGAGGCACTGGAATGGGTTGCCCAGGGAAGTTGTGAATGCTCCATCGCTGGCGGTGTTCAAGGCCGGGTTGGACATAGCCTTGGGTGACATGATTTAGTGGGAGGTGTTCATGCCCCTGGCAGGGGGGCTGGAACTAGATGATCTTAAGGTCCTTTCCAACCCTAACTATTCTATGGTTCTATGGGAGCTCAGTGTGGAAAATATGGATTATGAACATTTCAGCAAATTGTGAATATTTCAGCGATAGCAGGCTGAGGCTATAGGTTTGATTCATGACATGAAACTATGTCATAGCATAGATGCAGCCTAACAGTTTCTGATTCCGTTTTGACAGATGTATCATGGGATACTCGAAGGAAAGACAGAAGCTATAGGAAACAAAGTAGAAGTAACACTTCATTAGAAAGGCATAAGGAGAGAGTTTGGGGTTAGTTATCTCTTCTTATTTAGGTCCAAATTATCATGCCAGTAGACTGAAAAGGGAAGGAAGCAAGGGTATAATGCTGTGCTTTTAGACTGCTGACTGAAAGTGAGAAAGTGCTAGAAATTTGTCCTTTAGAGTTTTTTAGATTTTGGTAGTGGAAATACCAGTTTGTACAGAACTGGGTTGATATCCTGCAATAGTAGCTTTACAGAATGCAGCTTTCCGGAGATATGCATATTCCTTACATGTGCAATTCTCTTCTAGTTTCTGACTGGCAGAGCCTCCATTTAGGAAGCATAATAATGAATGCAAAGACTATTTCTCCTGAACTGTGGACAGAACAACTATACACTCATTCTCTGAAAGGTTTACTTAGAGTTTTATCTGCTAACTAATTTGTATTAATATTGCATTCAGTCCCAGAGTCAGCAAACTAGGAACCTAGCCCCTCATTTTTATGTACAACCAGGAACAGAGAAGTTGAGAATGGTTTTCATACAAATAAGAAAATAAAGAGATTGCCAGAGTGAGAAAATGCTGCAGGAGCTGGGATGGCTGTGTCATTGAAGCTAGCATTGATCTAACCCTTTTTACTTTTTTCTAAAGCACTAACTGAAAGTGAGTTGCAAAAGAAAATCAATGCTGAGAATCATTAGGGTTGGAAGGAACCTCTCCTGGGTCACAGAGTCCATCACTCCTATGATTGTTCCTAAACCAGCTCCAACAACTGGGTATCTACTCATATGTTTTACAATGGCTCTACATTTTTCCTTGGCTTGTTGCAACGGTAATATTAAAACAAACATTCTTTAAAAAAGAACCATTGCAAAGCAGGCCCTTGGGTACATTTTAGTTGACAGATAATCTTCAAGGCTCATTTACTTTAAAAAAGTTACAATACTCAGATGTCAATGTGTATTCACCTTTTCAGGTGCCAGGAAAATTGGAAATATTACTGCCCCTTTTCTTTGCTGTGAATGGCTCTCTCTTAGGCTCTTCTGCTGATCTGATTTTTAAATGAATGTCTAAATGCCTGGAGTTCATGAAAGAGTTAGGTTACATGGCAGTTGTTAGTGGTTGTTTTCAAGGACAGGGAAACCTTGCTTCAAGTCAGAACTGCAAGCTAATATAACAAACATGTACTAACACAGAGGGGATAGCTCCAGGAAGGTGTCACTAATCTTGTTTTGTGGGAGATCCAGTTTAAATCTCACTGAAGATACAGGTTAATTATTGTAACACAATGTCACTCTGGTCTCCTGGGCTGTGTGGTGCCTTCTGCTGTCTGCCTCTCCAGCCTCTCTTCTCCCCTTAGCTGTTTTGTCTTGGGAAAGGAAGCTGTTAAATTACATCAAAATGTCTTTCTAGTGCAGAATAAGAAGATGCTTTATTTGAAAGTTTGCATAAAGAAAATTCACATACCTAGCTTTTGTCTTGCTTGTTTTGTATGCCTTTATTCCAATACCATGAAGATAGAACGTTGCGATAGTATAGTGCTGCAATCAGATAACTTCTACTGCTTCTTTCCAAAGGCCTCTTCTGAACATAGATGAAGTTATCATGTCTATACTTAAGCTGTGACTTTTCGTGGATGGATATCACACCAACCAAAGGGCTTTTCCAAGAGGTCAGCCTAGTTCCCCTCTTCCCCCTCCTTTTTTTTGTGTGTGTGTTTTAAAAGGAGACCCTAACGAATTCAAAACTTTTAATGGCTGTGGTGTAAAATCAGTTCAGTTGAGAAGACTTTCTTTTGGAGAAACACTGCTTTCTAGCCAGAAAACTTCTCTTCAGTACCTTGTAAACCAGTGCAGCTGACCCCAAGGTTTTGTTGCCATGCATGGCTCCATATAGTGGGTTATGCAAGATGCTGTCCACAGGTTTGCCAGTTTCCTGCATGGCAGATAAGAAGCACCTATTCAGTTTTCTAATAGTGGTTCACCTATTCCTGTCCATTGGTGCAGGAGCTGCATCCTTATAAGAAGTCTTATTTGAAGGGGCAGCAAGTCAGAGAGAATGGCTGACATTCACTTCTTTTCCCATCTTGGATTTCACCATTTTAGAGTGGTGGAAGAGTGACTCCAGAGAGGACTTTGTGGGGCATGGTGTGAGCACTGCTCACTGCACTAGATTCATCCCTTTTCTTCCCACAGGCTACTTCCAGAGATAAAACATGAAATAATTCAGTAATAACCTAATGCTTTGCCCTAATCTGGCATCTTGCACTTTTATGATTTAGAAAAGAGGCAGTTAAATTATAATATCAAGAAAGCTGCAGCATAAAGCTTTACTTTACTTGCATAATTTTGCAACAGCAATTACCTCAGCTACAAATTTAATTTAAAAACTCTTTGAAAGCACAGTCTGTGTTATCACAGAATATACTTGAAATCAATGAAGGATGATTTCATTCCAAGTCTGAAGAAACTATTTAATAGCCAGGAAGGAAACCTGCACACAGACACCTGCTCTTACTTACTAATAAATTCTGCTGTGTAGCAATTACAAATCTTGACTTCCACAAATTCATTTACTCTTAGCAAAATATGAATTATAAACAATGTTTGCCGACTTAATGTAGTTGCATTCTTGCACCTAGCTGGAAAATAGATAGGAACTCTTGAAAATGATCCTAATCATGATGCTATTAAGAAAGATGCAGAGAACACATTCTGATAAACATCACAGTGTCTGCCTACCATTATCTTATATTTTCCTTCATGATTCATGGTATCTTAGCAACCATATAGGTCTGATAACCTCTAATGTCTCTAAAACTGATGCACTTGGAATCTCTCACTTAAGGCCTGGTGCTCAGGTAATGACACTCTTTTCTTTGATGGCAGATCTCAAGCCAAATAAATACGCAGGAACTGGAGCAGCTTTCTTTGTCCGGTTATTCATATTTTGCATGGTTATTCAGACTGAGCAGAGAAAGGGCTCTGTAATCCAGGCTTAATCAGTATAGATCTTTGGATATACATGCATACCTTAATTAACTATATGGATTCAAGAGAATGTCAAAAGAGCATTGGGTTATTGACTGTTAGTGGTGCTTGTGTGTTACCTGGGGGGATGAAAAGGGCAGTCTCCTATCAGACAAAGGGAAAATTTACATGTTTATCAATGGTGCATGAGAATATGGACAGGGTTGGCTGCAGATCTGTTAACTGCTTGATCAACTGACGAGTCCTGGGATGCTCCAATTGAAACTGTTGAACATAAAGAGATAATGTATCGACTGTATTAGTGCCCGTGTCATAAACAGCACAGGCTAGAAATGAGCAGCACACCAGCTAATGTGAGGCAAGGTGGCACTCTCAGTCAATGTGGTTCAAATTTCTGCCACTTGTTCTTAAAATGGGAGAAATTGGAGTCAGGCAGGAGTAGTTCCTGTTTCCCTCTGGATTTTTAGTATTTGCAGAGTTAGATACCGTTGCATGAATTAAGTTAGAGCTAAACCCTAAATATGAAGTCTTTCTGCTTTGGACTTCAGATAATAGATTCCTGTTCTAGGGGACTGTGGTAAAGGCTCAGGCAAG
The DNA here is from genome assembly GCA_032466535.1 of Forpus xanthops. Taxonomy (NCBI): domain Eukaryota; kingdom Metazoa; phylum Chordata; class Aves; order Psittaciformes; family Psittacidae; genus Forpus; species Forpus xanthops. The sequence goes on from JASSUY010048885.1 coordinate 7,393, forward strand.
GAAGAATAGGCTTGTGCCTGTCCAGCTGTGTGGCAGCCACAGCAACCAGGCACTGTATGCTTGTTACAGGGCAGAAGTGAGCCTGAGGGGACTCCATAAGCCAGGTGGCATGGAACTACCCACTTTCCAGATGGAAAGAAAACTCGTGAGAGCAGGAGCACTCAATACATTTATACAAAGATTGGGATTTCCAGCCTGTGGTATATCTACTGCCAGCAGTTCACTTAAGATGTTTTCAGTAGATATACTGTGGCCTGCTGTATTGTTCTCAGAGGAGAGGAGGACTGCTTGATGGGGTGGGAGCGCTACTGAGCTGAAGCTGAAAAGCTACTTTCAGAAGAAGATGGAGCTAGATGCATACACTCAAGCTCGCAGGGTATCAGTGCTATGCTGCAGCTGCCAGGGACCCCCACCACCCTTTGTCAAAAGCTTTAGCACAAGGGAAATCATGTCCCAGTTCTCCAAGTCTGAGAAACAAAACCTGCTGTGTTTTAGAATAGTTTCCTGTTCACATGATGAAAATTATCCCAATAAGAACTGCAGAATCAGAAGTAATTGCAAAGCTTCAGAAATCAGAATTCAATGTCAGTGACATTTACTAACTGCTCCTGGCATAATTCTGTCAGATGCTGAACAGACCACATTTATGTTTAAAAATACAAGTAATCACTCTATGTTAATGCATGTCCTTAATGCCTTCTGTGCTGAAGCATTTTAACCAGCCACTTTGAAGAGTCTTGTTGCAGAGAAAAAACCTCTCAGAGGCTTACCAACAACACTGGCTTTCAGGTTTAGGAAAGATAAAAAAAAAGCCATCAGATTTTTCAGAGTATTTTCTATGCCAGCTCTTACCCTCTGCAAGATGCTAGTATCATGTCTGAGTGGTGGAAACCACATTAACTTTGCACTTCAAAATGCTTTAGCCTCTTTTTGCAAGGGGTACATCAACAGTATATGTATGGCAAAAGACACAAGAGTGGGGCACACGAAGCACAGAGTGCTGCTCTCCACAGCCATGCAGATATTCCCTAACACTTAGTAAATATGATTAGCAAAATGCTGATGAAGGACTCTCTACCATAATTCCAAATTAAAGTGACACCTGCCATGATCCTGTTAGTAAAATCTGACATACATCTGTGTTCCTTTCGGGTACGTGGGCAAATGATTGCATTACTGCAGGAGAAGGTAGGGTATGAGTTTGCGAGTACTCATAGCAGCTGTTTGTGTGCAGACTTTACACTGAGTGCAAAGTAGAGATGAGCACTAAAATGATTGCTTCAGGAACAATATATCACTTATGTCCCATGTTGGGACATGGGTTGAGGGAACACTGCACCTGGAGATAGGGTGTAGGTGCTTTTATCTGTTCCTGCCACTACTTGTTCTACAGCATCTCGTGAGCCTGAATTCCATTAGAATTATGAAGTTCAAAATTCTGTCAATGTACAATATGAAACAAATTGCTGCAGGCTTTGGGTTCATTGTTGCCTCTGAGTGATTCCTAGGATCTCTCTTGTTTTTATTCCTTCCAGAGCTTACCAGCACATTCATAATGGATAGTCCCCCACTCTGCCTTGAGTACAAACACGCGGGACCTCTCCGGGAAGAAACCATTGGGAGTTTGAACCTAAGGCCCAAACCTGCTTTGTTACAAACCGTAAGAATCTGGATGTGAGGATGCTGATCCTTGTTAATGCGGGTTGTTCCCTGGCCAGTGGCAGAACCTCTCATTTACATCCCAGTCTATGTGGAGCAGAACTGAGGGATCATTGCATGAGTTTGGATTTTTCTGGTTTGAAAAATTCTCCAAAGGCAGGTTTTTTTATAAACCATTTGAAAATTCTCCCCTGTTTCGACTTCCTCCAGCACAGCTTCTTCAGTCCTGCAGCCCCCTAAGTGGATACTCAGGCTTTTTTACATAATCCCACAATAAACTATTGAATTGGGTCCATGGCAGACTTTGATTTATCCTTCATGGCTGCAGTTCCAGAGTTTATAAGATTTGGTGAGACCTCCTGCTGTTTTGTTCTGAACAACTCCGCTGACAAAACCACCTTTGCTGAGCAATTATGTATTGAAAGCCAGAGGATGGTTCAGATTGTGTGTGAAAGGATAATTTTGCATGTGATTCGAGGAATATTTGAGCTACCACGCAATTTTGATGAAGTGGAAATGATCGTGAGTAAAACATACTCAGTATGTGCGCCAACATGGTGATCCCCATTACAATCAGCAGGCAGGTCTCAAGGGTATCTAAAGGCCATCCAAAACCTTCAAAATTCTCAAACGATGCTGTAAATGGTCTGGTTGGGGGCTGGGAGCATAAAAGAATGTCTCCTTCACAGACTGACCACTCGAGGAGGTGAAAAAGTTGTGCAATTGCTAAACACTTTGTTTATATACCTCCCAAAGTATAGAGTTGGTGACGACACTGGGAACAAAAACTGGGTCAGTTTTATGATCACTGAGTCTACTGTATTACAAGTCAGTGCAATGGAGTACAATGAAACAAGAACCTTAATCCAAAACCCACTTCTGAAAAATGTTATGATAAGAAATGTAAGTAAAGTATCATGCTCAACCTGTGAGAACCAGAGCAACAGCTTTGAGAGCCGATAAATCAGCATTGTGATGAGTGGCTATTAATCCTTTTGTTATCTCAACCCTTCATGCCCCACGTTGGGTGTCAAAAAAGAACTGTCGCAGTTTAAGGCGTAAATCAGTCTGCCTGCCCACTCACTCCTCCCACCTTCTTCCCTCCCACTTTTGGGGAGAAGAACGGAAAGAATGGAACTCCCACGGGTTGAGATAAGAACCGTTCAGTAACTAAGGTGTAACACCAATCACTGCTGCTACCACCAATAACAACAATGACTAGGGAAACACAAGGGAAGAGGACAGAGCTGCTCACCACTTGGCGTCTGAGCCGTGAACTGAACTCTTCCGGGTTCCTGCCCCCAGTTTTACATCCTGGGCATGACATTGTGGTATAGAACACCTCTTTGGTCAGTCTGGGTCAGGTGACCTGCTTCTGCTTTCTCCTGGCTTCCCTTTCTCCCTGGTAGAGCATGAGACTCAGAAAGTCCTTGGTCAAACCAAAACATTCTAAACTGTAACTACAAACACTGGTGTTATCAGTGCTGCTCCGTGGCCAAAAGTCGGAAACACAACACTATGAAAGAGAAAAATGACTGCTGCTGCTGAACCCAGGACAGATGTAAAGTTTGGAGGCTGTGTTACAAGGTGCCTTTTAAAATGACAAACCCCAGAAATCAGACATATTGTCAAAAACTCATCTGCAGTTCCTCCTGTGTAACCTATTTTTCAAGAGACAAGTATAATGAAGTCAAACCCAAAGAAAGAATACTTAGTTACAACAGCTATTTGAGATCCAATTTAACCTTTCTTACACGTACCCCTTCCTGTAAACCACTCCTCTCATGTTTTCTTCCAGTAAATGAGATGTGCATAATTCAGTCTTATTAGAGAATTGATCCCTTTCAGAAAAAAAAAACAAACCCCCTTTTGAATGCTGGGGGAGACAAAACCCAATTGTATCAATTTCATAATACTTTTGCTCACATTCATAGCTCTCCCAGCTTTCCCACTGTCTGCAGGAACCCGAGTTACATTAATAGGAACATGGGTAACATCAGATTTCTAATCGTGGTCTAGATTATATGCATCTATACATTAATTTTTCTCTACTGAGACAATCTCAGATTTTAAATCTCCAGATCCCCTATTTTTCATTTATATCTGAATAATTCGGGGTGATTTTTCTCTGGTATGAATTGGGAGCAACTTTCTTCAAGCAAATAGTATTATGCTGGCAATTATTATGTTGGCAAGAGGAGAAATGGAGCAGAGATTGAATTATACGATATATTTTAAAATGACACGTTTGTGTGGAATGGGCTGACTGAAATGCAGATTGGAGACTTGACAGAAATATTTTTTTTCTAAAACTTAAGTATTTCTGCAACAAATCTGCTGCTGTAAGTGGATGAAGCACTCCTGATTTCAACAGCCCCCTGAGGCGCTGACCTGAGGGGCTTTTTCTAATCCATTTTGGGCTTTGTGGCCTTGCCTGACCTGTTTACCTGTTACATGCATTCCTTGTAGACTGGAGATTTTGCAGTCAGTGTGAGGCCAAGCATAGGAAAACTGGCAAATGTGCTCTGAATGAGTGGACTTCACCTAAGGGAAAAGAAAAAAAGCCCACACGGTTTTTGTATGCTGTAGTCCACTGCTGTTTCTCCTGCGGTGAAGAAAACAAGTACAGCCAAAGCCGCATAACTCTGGAAACTGTATTTGTAGGGATCTGTCAGTGTTACAATAGAATTCAGCATGGGCAGCACAGTGAAAACTGTGAGGGATATGGGAGAATGAGGAGAGGAATTAAGGATTTGGTTATTCATTCCAAGCTAACTTAGGCATCTAGTTGGTATAAAATATAGCATAGAAGACTAATATTTGCACCACTGGGCTCTTTAATTTCATTTACCTTAAGAACAGGAATTTTGGTATTAAGAGGAACCAAAACTGTAGCACTGAGTGTACAGCTTAATAAAGAGTTATCATTCTCGAGTCCCAGAGAATTATGAGGTTTCACAGAAAGCAATGTATTTCTTTTACTTATCTAACACATACTGATGCTCTAGGAATTGCAGATACTGTAAGTACCATTCTGCCATCCTATGAGGAACAGGAGGTTTCAGCGGAGGCTGAAACACATAAAAAGATAGGGGCGGAGATGCTCAAAGCAGCATGGAGCACTGGCAGTGTGAAGGTGACAGAGGTTGTGAGAGTGGTGACAGCTCTGCAGGAGCTCTGAAATCCTTATGATGGCCTTGGTCTGCCTGGTAATCTTCCCCTTAGTAAAGAGTTTGCCACTGCTATCCAGAGAAACAGACTGAAGTTTCCTAGTGAGTTTCTTTGACAGAGGCTGGTATTTAGGGAGACTGCTAGCAGTTGCCTATTGATAATACATAAAATCATTTCAGTTGGGAAAGATCTTTAAGCAATCTTAACTCAGCACTGCCATGTCCACCCCTAAACCATGTCCGTAAGTGCCACATCTATTTTAAATACCTCCAGGGATGGTGAATCCGCCACTGCCATGGGCAGCCTGTTCCAGTGGTTGACAACCCTTTTGTGGAAGAAATTTTTCCAATTATCCAATCTAAACCTCCCCTGGCACAACTTGGGGCTGTTTCCTCTTGTTCTGTCACTTGTTACTTGCGAGAAGAGACACCTTGGTATGCTGTCCTTTCAAGTAGCTAAGGGAGCGATAAGGTCTTCTCCCGCCCTCCTCCTGGTTGCTGATGCTTCCTGCAGGTTGCTGAAGCTATTTCAGAAAGAGCTCTTTTCTGATTGCATTGGGTGCTGGAAACTCAGGATCACATACGTGTAAGTTTTGCCTCAGGGAGATCAGTTGTGGTGCAGTCTCTAATGAAAAAAATAGCACAAACAGTAACAACAGAAACAAGGAAAATGAAGTTTTCACAAAACATGTCTTTTATTTGTGCCACTGCCGGGCTGGATGAACGCTTTATTCTCACATGGGGTTTTTTTTTTTTTGTTGAAATCACACCTATAGGTACAAGGGATTGCTGGAAAGCTATTCTAATTAAAACTGGCTTTGTTTTATGGAATTCAGGACACTGGAAGCTGTTCTTGATGATTAAAACACTAGCTTGAATGATGACACAAATTAGCTTAACAGATGCATTAGTGAGTCTTTTCGAGTCCGTGTTTTTTGTAGCTCTTTTTTTGTTGGGTTTCTTTATTCTCCAGCTTTTTAAATGGCACTGCCTGAATATTTCATCCTTAGTAAAAAATGAGCTTGACCATAGTGGGTGATTCAATAAGTTACCTGGCAATTGCCAATAGTTTTTCCTTCTTTTTCCAGAAAAAAACTAATATTATCCCTGAACATTCTGCTTGGTTGTGAGTGATTCAGTAACAATTAATTTCTTTATAAGCAGAAAGAAGAGATATAATAAGAAATGTTAGAATTGGGTTAGTTTTTATCTTGTTAAAATGATTTTCTGCATCACATGCATAGTTTGAGCATTTCTCATGCTGCTTCTAGTCCATCATAATTGCAAGTTTGTGTGGCAACCTTGATGTCCAAAGGTCGTCTGGGTGGGACTATGCTAACCTTTTGTTTAGTTCTGCCTCACTTATCTGGGGCCTTCTTCCTTTTTACTTGAATCAGCGCCACATAGAGAACTGACAAACAGCTGAGTTCAAGAAATGGTTTTAATCTCTTAAGAATTTCACAGATAGATTGCTTATTCATTAGTACCTCCTAGGTAGACTCAGTTATACACCCCTTGCTTTACTGTTGGCTTAATCTTGCATTCCCAAGGAATGGCAAATTAGTTGCAGTATTTTTATTTTGGATGAAATTTAGATGAAATTCACTCAGGAGCCCAGAAACTTCTGGAAACACTAAGTTTTTCACAATTTGGAAGGCTTTCTGTTACTTTTTACTAGCCTAACATAAACAGCATACATTAGGTATGCTACAGTTACAGTGCTGGAAGAAATCTCTGTTGCACTCATGACGTTTTGTTTCTGATGCTTTCTCTTTCTGCATCTTTATGCAGGCCTGTCTTTTGCTCATCTTAGCAACTGGGACAAATTTGGGAGCATCCTACAGCAGCTTCCTCTGTACATAGATATGTATTTCTGCCCTGAGATCAGATTTAGTGAGAATAAAAAGCAGGAATTGCTGTGAAGAACAATGAAAAATAAGTGGTCTAATTAAATCTATTTCCTCCTGGTGGTGGGCCTCATCCCAGAAAGCTTCCTTTTGCTCACCTTAGCGGAACAAGACAATTGGAGCAATTAGCAGAGGATGATAAATGAAATTGTGTCTACCACTTTGGAGACAAAATTTCCTAAATAATGATCTCCTTCAGGGAGGTTTGCAGAGTTATTTCACATGGAATATGCTTGGTGATGATCTTGGCTCGTTGCTGCAGGAAGTGTCCTGGGTGGTTGAAGTTGGCATTGGTGCTCTCTGCTCTGCTGCTTAAGTGGGGGACTTGCTAATTGACTCTTTACAATTTACTGGGATTTTGTGAGCATGGTGAGAAAACTTCAGTGGCTTAAATGTGACCTTAGTTTTGACAGTGCCTATTAGTGCTGTGACCCTGATGTCTTATGGGTCTATCAGAGTCTGCAGGGCCACCAAGGAAGAGGAAAGGTTTTAGCTAAGTATGTGTGGATATGGCTGGTTCAAGTGACTTTGACAAACATGGTGACATATATATTTTTCGGTCTTATTTACTGGAATTTCTCTCTTGCTTTTTATTCTCACTGGGTATATATATTTAAAACTGATGCAATGTAAAACACACAGCATTTAATTTCCCATCCCCTTAGTCCTCCAACAATGGTGTTTTTTAGTGCTGTTAGTATGTAAATGGTTTCCAAGTGAATAGCTACTCTCATAAATAGTCACAGGGAGAAATTGCTTTAGCTTCATATGCTAATAAATAGTGGGTCTTATTAGTAGGGCTTTGTAATTGGTTTGGTTTCTTAATTAAATTGGTGTGCTAGTGAGTGGAAAAATAAATCCTTGTTAAGCCAGTGGATTTCTTACTGTATGTCTTAAGTATTTCTCACATTCAGAAAACTTTAGTAACAGTGACTGAGGCTAAATACTGCTGAAAGATTTCTCAGATAATATTAGACATTTTACAGAGAGAAATAAAGAGCTAAAAATGGAATTTGGTTTCAAATTTGGGTGATAACTGTCTCCCAGTCTTGTACATAAATATTTCAGTAATCTTTGAAAACATGGCCCTACTTGCCTCTTCCAAATCATTGTGTTTCCTGGGTTGAGCATCTTACGTGCAGGGGAAACACAATGAACACATTTGAACTACGTGTCAGAGAAAGAAGCTTGTGGGTCGTCAGTGTTAGCTGTAAGGGTGCTGTAGGTTATTTCCAAGCAACATTACATTCCTGTGAAAATATTAAAATAGCTTCATGCCAATAGTAACTTCTCAAGAATGAAACCTGTTATATATGTATCTGAGGATACATATCCTCCCTGTGACTTAAGATGTCCCTTGTGTCTGGAGTTGTCTGCATCTCTGATAAATTGGTTTTGACATGTAATTATATACTTTTTTCCTCTCTTCCCTTCCTCTAAAAAAAAAAAAGGCAAACTGTGCAGTTTTGCTGCAATGCGAGCTCAAAGTGTAATTCACGTTGCACACAATCTGATTTCAAAAGATTATCTCTAGTACTGACAAAACATCAGTGAACCAAACTGCACCGAGGTACAAAAATCATCATTAAAAGTATCTCGGTTGTTTGGGCGAAATCAGCACCCACCTTTTCATGCCAGTTCTTGTTTGTTTGCTTTGGTTTGGTTTTCCTTTTTAAATTTAAATGTGTATTTTGCTCCTGATTTTCATCTTAGCATTCACATTTCTGTATTTTCCTTCTACTGATGCTTAACTCCCATTGGTAACAATGAAAGGTGTGCGGATGGGAGACTCTCCAAGGCCACATAATGCATGGAAGCAGAACAATCTTCTCCCTGCTCTTCTTTACTGTACCTCAAGGGCTGCTCCCATCACTCTTATGTTTGAAGGATCTTACAAGCCAAGTTTCAGTCCAAAAAGCTTAGACTAGACTGTTGAAGGACTTATCATTGCTTTAGGTAGGATGCTTCAGTGAGGAAGGCTAGGAAGAGTTTTCAGTCTGTCCCCTGTGGGAAGAGGTAAGACAACAAGAATCTCTTTGGTTTTAACCATTATTTCGTTGGAAGAGGCAATGCAGTGGATGGCAGGAGACAGGAAGTGAAGTAAAAAATGTATATAAGCTGCTGAAAACATCTTTTAGCCTTGATACTGGGGTATATGTGGGCTGATAAGAGAATACCCTTTCTGATTGGGACCGTATAAAGATAGGATAGTCTCTGTGCTAAAAGGTTAATGTGTGTTACGCACTTATTCCTATGTGAAGATGAAACTCCAAACACATGAAATGGTTGAACTTCAGCAAAAGATACAATGAAATAACCAGACTGGACAATTTCTTATAGTCTACACTTGATTCCTGATGAAAATGAAGTGGTGGAGTCCTAATGGATATGAAATTCTCAGTCTGTCTTATTCTCTGCCATTCACTTAATGTTGGAGTTTGAAAGAAATCTTGTTTGTCGGTTTTCAAATCTGCAGCTTGCAGCTGTAGCAAAATATTTGGATGGAAATCCTATTTTCTAAAATCTACTTAGGGTAAAATGGCCTTTTTTTATTGTTTACTTCCTGCATTTGAAAGAACTTTTGTTAAATCCCAGTTTCTGCACCTGTGTACCTCCAGAAAACTGTCTCTTCAAATTCTCTAGACTGGTTTGTCGTTTTCTTATGTGCCAGAACCAGTTATATCTCTTACTGCATTACATTGCCGACATAAAATAATGCCTCATGACAGATGCAGCTGCACATCACTGGGGCTGAGAAACCAGAAGAGAAACAAAGGCCCGGGTGTAGGGAAGGCTTGATATTTCCTGTGCGCACATTTTATTTACAGGACTTTGAGCCTGGTGGAGAGTTGTGGGGTTTTGTTTGTTGAGGGGTTTTGTGTTGTTGTTTTGTTTTGGTGTTTTTAAGTGTGAAGGAAGGTCAGTAGGGCAGCCTGGGTGAGAGGAATCTTTCTACTTTTTCTGTTTGTGCACTTATCTACTTCATATCTCAGCTTCCTACCGTGATGCGCTGAACAGAAGGTCTCCTTGAAATCTGCTTTGTGTGTTGACCAGCAGCAGTCTTAAAAATTCACTCAGTGACTCTCTTGGCCCTTACTATCCCGATTTAATATAATCAAAGTGCTCCAACTAGTCCTTTCAGGTGAGAGATTTAGGTAGAAGTTATTCTAGATATAAGGGTTTACGTGTCATACAAAATTTCCTTTAAAAACTGAAGTGCAAGTGATAGTTCTGTTTTATGATCTGCTCAGATTCTGCTGTGTGATATAAAGGAGTATGGTTTTGTCATATAGGGTTTTCATACTACATGTGGTGTTCTTGAAACCACACCAAAATAAATGTGGTTCAGTAGAGACACACCCTTCACAAAAAAATTGGCATTCGTTTAAATACTCCGTGTGATAGAAAATTTGCAGTATTGATGTGAAGTTATGAAGATTACAGTATTTTTACAAGTTAGTTAGTGGATTAATTCTCTCTTAGTTAACAGTTCTGTAGTTCTGCTTTGGCCCTAGCAATTTCAGTTTTCACCCTTTGGACATGATGGCTGTAAAAACGTTCAGTCAAAAATTGCCTTTTTAGACATTTTGAGCCAAATTTTGGAACACATAGACTGTGTTATCATTTACACTGCTGTTTTTCTGTCTTCTGCATCAAGAGTAAAAGAAAGATGGAAAAGATGTGTGTTTTCACTCATTTAGAAATGCATATATTTGTGAAGCCTTTTCTGCCCTGTTAAATCCTGAAGTCATTGTAATTGACAGGTAGATTTCTCTCATTTATGTGGTCTTATTCAGCATCTGTGCCTTGGACAAAGCTGAACCTCTGCCAAGTGAAGCCAAATAAGACTTTTCTTTTAAATGTTACATCCAAATCAATATGAGTTTTTCCAGCTTGAACAATTCTCTGTGATCTAACGTTTGCTATTATGTTTTGCTGATGACCTTGGCACTTACTCCCAATTCAATAAGGGCTCTGCATGGGTTACTCACAGATGCAGGAGGTGCAAGAAGCTGTGGTTCCACACTTATTACTGCAAAAGAAGTGACTTTTTCCCTAACAGTTGAGGTTGGTTTAAATTTTGTATACAAATATTTTTTTAGCACTGTGTGGAATGGGCCTGCCATTTCCTGGTAACAACTGGCATGAAGGAAGGCTATGGGTAATCATGATCAACAATAGTGTGGGAGGGAAATAGAAAATTCAATGCTATGACCATCAGTTACCAGCCCTAGGATTAAAGGATTGGCTGTCTCTTTAATAAATTCTTTGCTTTAGGGGATAACCTAGAAGGTGTTTGCTGTTGAAATGAATAAACTGACAACGTTTTAAGTTCTCTTGAAGGTCCCCATGGTAGTCACCACCCACTACACACCTCACTGGCTGCTGTGCAGGCAAGGGCTTGGTGCCACAAGATGTGCTGCAGCTTCTCTTCCTGCGGTTGGAGTGTGTCTGTGGTTGGGCAGTGAAAACCAGTACAGAGCAAATGATGAGTAAGAGAAGCTGGGGGTGGTCTGTGTTATGCAGAGCAGAGTTGGTGCTCTGGTCAGCATGCCACTGCACTGGAGGTGTATGGCCTGTCTGGGAGCTCCCAAAGGGCTCAACAGCACCATCACTCAACATTGGATAAGAACAAGTTCATGTCCTGCTGAGCTAAGGGAGGGACAGAGCTGGCTCACATCTTGCTGCAGCAAGCCGGGAAGAACAGAACCATTTATAGAGTCATGAAACAGACATGGCAGTAGTTTTCCATCAGCCAAAAAGTGGAGCTTGCAGTTAACCTAGCCTTTGTGTTGGGAAAAGGGTTATTGTTTATTTGCAGTAAATAAACCCCTTAAAAACCAACATGTTCAGAGTTGGAAGATCCTGAGTAAGTTCAGGGATGGCCATTCACTTTGTCCTGCAACTGCTTTTTGTTAATAACATTTCACACTTCAGTGACAGTACCTGTGTATGGTACAGCACACTTCAGAGAACGTAGAACTCATATGCATCCTTCCTGACCCTACAATTACCCTTGTGTTTCAGTTGTTTTCCCTCCAACTTTGTGCTTGTCTCTATTTTTCATTCAATAATACATAAAGTAATTTTAATAGCTTGGCACACTAGTGCTGACTTAGCTTTTGTTGTTTCTCATCCTTGTTTGACTGTGTAACGCCCCAGAAGGATAATAGTTCTTATGTTTCTGTTTCTTACATTGTTGTCTTTTCCTAATTTATTTCCCTCCTATTGCTGCAGAGCTATTCCTTGCTGGCTCCTAGCTTAGAAAATGATCTGTAATTGCTTTGATTTCAGAGCACGTAAAGGATACTAGTGTGCTCAGACAGCTCCATTCCCCCTGCCCAATTCTCCCCAGACATACACACCTCTTTACCTTCCAAAGGAGTTTATTGCACTTGCAAAATCTTGGAGGGAGACTTACAGAAATCAGTTTGGCATGGCTAACAGGAAGCTCAAGCAGACTTAGAGGGATGGTTTAGGCTGAGCAACATATCATACTCGGGTTCTATTGTATTGTATTCCACAACACACAGTTCTCTTATAGCTGAAAATTGGTTTGAGATTTGATGAGAGTTGAAGTAGCTGTCTGTTTTCCTGTAGAGCTTCAAGTTTGTAACAAAGAGAGAGGGAACTAAACAAAATACTTGTTCGTATCCTTTTGCCTGACGGGCATTTCTGAGCAACATTTACAATAGCATTATAAACAGGTATTTGCTTGGACTTTCTTCCTTTCTTATCTCAGATGCAGTTCTTCTTTTGCATTTGATTTCCCTGAGTTGTTAAGTGGCACTGACACTGTATGTGAGAGAAGAATGTTTCTGCAAACTGTCTTATAATGAACTGGGGGAAATGCAGCCCATCAGACAGGTGGTCAATCTCACACCTTCTCTCTTCTCTCTAATCACTGTAAAAAATAAATTAGTATACTGAGCTGAGGAGCACTAACTCAATAAATGCATTAATGTCAGAGGAAATGGCAGTCTCGCCTACCCTGCTGATATAAGTGATTATTCTATTTATGCTTAAATATACTTTGCTGTTATTGCTTGCAGACAACCTATTATGGCCTACCCCTCACTTCTTCAGAAGCTATAAGCATCTTTAACTGTCAGCATCTTGCTTTTCTCTTAGCTGTACAAAATATGCAAGTGGCAACTTCTGTGCCATAGTAATCAAGATTGGGACTTATCCAAGATAAAATCTGGAGCTTTAGGGTGGAGTTAAAAAAGACTGCAGAAAAATGCTGAGCAATACTTGAGCAGCATGGATGTATGCATTATCAGGACAAGATGGCACTCTGTAGTGTTCAACCTCCATCTTTAAGATAATAGCCTTATTTTTCTATTTCAGTACTACTGGTGTATATATTAATCTATATGCATGTACAAGCTGGATAGCCAGACTGCAAGAGTGTGCAGAGGCAAAGTAATAGCTATTGCTTCTGATGTGGGAGACAACTGCACCTACGCCACTATTTTGGGACGAATTTTTATTAAAGTAAAGAAGATTACTCGTTTTAGTTAAGTAAAATGAGAGTTGTGTCTTAAAACACGAGAAAGAACATAGCTCGACACCATTTTCAAATAAGCCCACTTTAATTTGCATGTATATTTGTCTGCAGCAATAGACACAAGTCGGTGATCTGCATGCACAATTTCTGTGCCTTAACCTCAAGATGGACATTTCTCACCCTTTCACATAAAGTCAACAGATAAAATACTGGCTCCATCATATCAGAAACAGGCATCCTATTTCCTGAAGACAGCAGGACAAATGAATATTTAGGAGAAAACACTCCTGTAGCAACCTTCTGTGCCTTGCTGCAGGCATAGCTGGAGGAGCAGAGTGCATCAGTACATTACAGAGAAGTGCTGTGGAAGCTGACTGGGACCATGAGGAAGACCAAGAAGATGATGATGTTTGTTACAGAGGTGTCTGAGCTGCCTGGTCTCATTACACCCTTGGTCCCTGTGGGAGGTGTTTAGCTACGTGTTAAGCAAGACTGGTGCTGAAGAGTGTGCCAGTTTCTCACCTGTCCTTTTAGAGTTCTGCTAAGCAGAAAAGTTTCTTATTTACTGACATAGTGTATGTGCTGCTTTTAGCAAGTGGCCTTCAGAGTGACGGTGATGGGTAACACCAGCAACACAGGTAGCCACAGTGTACCGCTGTGATTAGCTCCGGAGGTACAAGGGCACAGTGGCAGCAGGGAGGCTCTGGAGTTTCCAAGCAAATAGGACAAGGACTGCTGACATTTTTTGTGGGCTTTGGACCACAAAAGGAAAGATGGTACAGTGTGGGGAGCTGGTGAGCACCAGGGGAGCTTTGTGGGGAGGATGGATCCCAGTGCTATGTTGTGCCTCCATCAGCTTTATAGCAGTGATAAATAACCAGTTTGGCTTTGAGTAGCTCTGTGAAAAATGGTTGAGAGGAAAGACAGCAGTAAAAAGCATCTTGTCAGTATGTGTTAGTGGTCTGTAGTATGTTTATGCTTAATAGGAGCCTTGTTCCTTATATCATTCCCCTTGGCCCTTGCTGGGAAGGGATGTGTATGCATAGCATCTCTACTGCTATGAAATCTGTGAATAAAACCCACACTGTGCTTGTATCTGAGCTCAGGTGAATGGATTTGTTGTTTCACTGTTTAGATTGTTGAGCTTGCTAAAAATTTACGTTGCAAGAATCCTTTCAAACCCTTGCTGTGTACAGGTATGTCTGAAACAGAGTTTAATTTATATTTCCAAATCTAATACTACAAGTTGATGATATGCCTTTAAGGCTGAGGGTAGTTATTCAGAAAGATGAGTAGTTCAGAAGGTTATGTGCAAAGCAGGGCTAACAAGATGTTGAGAAATAATAGTCTTATATGGAATCAGCTTCAGGTTGTAGAGCATATAGATAAGCGCAGAGATTTAATGCAGTTTAGGTGTACTTGAAAATAATCTCTGTGGTTTTTAATTATTTTTTTCGGACACTGTTTTTCTGACCTTGAAAATACCTTATGAGTGGTTAGCAAATACAAATCTAAACATCACTGTAATCAGAGAAAATACACACAGATGTTCTAGTCTTCATTATTTTGCACTTTACCATTATTGGAAGCCTGCTATGATTGCAATGAAAGGCATAGAGGTTGGCATTAGCTCAGAAGATTTTAAGAAGAGATTGGGTGAGAACTGGGCTCCCTTCTATGCAGCATTTTGCTTTACTTCCCCCTTCTTCTTTTTTTTTAAGCTATCTTCCTATCAAGTGTGAATACTAACAATGTTGATATGAGGTGACAGTTTAGCCAAACATCCATAGCAACAGCAACTGTTTTCCTTGTGATAACAGCTAAGCTAAAGGTTATGCGTATTGTTACATCTCTCCATCTATTTGCTCCACAGCACCGTGCCAGACAAAAGTAATAGAGAAAGCTGCAGCCAAAATATGCATTTGTTTAGAGGGAGCATGAACTACAGAACTCTGGTTAAAGGATAAATGTGGGTAATGTTTCTCTGTTAATGCATTGTCTCAAAAGAAATATGAAATCTATGTTAAATAATATTTTGCAGCATAAATATTTAATTTAAAAACTCATTTAATAACATCTGCTTGATCGTGCTCCCTTAGGAATGGGAATAAAAGTAAAAGCCCAGAGGCTCTTGTTCATTCTCTCTTTTCAGGAACAATATTGGACTTGTACAGTTGACCTAGACAATATTTAGTATTGACCTCAAGTCTTCAATGTGTATCCCCAAAGCTCAGATAGCTTGAAGGACACAAATAAATGTCTTTGAACTCTGGGAGCTCCTCATGTTTCCCAACACATAATCTACTGAAGTGTGTTATTTCCAAGAGCAGTATTCATACCGAGCTGGAGCTACAATAACTTTCACAGTAGTGCCACGCCTGATAATCTGTCGTGTTTTCATATTGTCTAGTCTTTGTTTATTAGGATAATTACATTCAGAATTATTCATATTTTCATGAATAGGAAGATAATCTTATCTCCTAGAGAGTAAGGTCTGTGTACATGAGTGATCCCTGCTCTAAGAGCTGCCACAGCAGTAGCTCTGGGCTATTTAATAACTAATGCTTCTCAGTGCAACAAATAATATATAGGGATGATAACTCACTAAAGCAAGTTGGATTTTAAGCTGGAGTGACATATTGTACTGGGTTTTCTTAGTGCTGAATCAAATTTTTTTCTTGTATTTGGTGTTGGAGTAAGCTTTCTGTTGGAAGAATTAATATTTCAGAGCCCTTGTTCTGGAAAACTTTCATTTTTCTTATTAAGCTTGCTTAGGTTTTTAGGTCACCTGATTGAATCTTCGCAGCTTTGATGAAAAAGGAGAAAAAGCCTCTGGTGACTCCTGAGCTGTGTGAGGAAAGGAGAAGAAGAATATGGCAAACCTCTGCCTTGTGACATACTGGTTATTGAGAATAAATGACTGGAATGGAATATCATGGGAACAAGTAAAAAATTTTCTGAGATCCATTTTCTAGAAACAAATCAAAATAAGTGATCCTGGAAATTTTGACTCCTTTGTGGCAATGAAGCTGATTTCCAGTTTCCAGTTAGTAATCAGGCATACGGGTTTATATTTTTCTTCATGTGACTACCAGTATTTTAGTGATGGAAAGTAACTGCAGTGTGTATCTGCAGGTAAATCATGTGTGTATGTGGGTATGTTTTGAGGGAAGAGCTCATTGTGTAGAATTAATTCTTGCAACAGCAAAATGTCAACCCAAATCCTGATTTGTACAGATGGGACTCGATCACAACCGAGCTGGGTCAGGACTTCTCATGGTCTAAATAGCAAATGGTTTCTGCCTGTAGAGAAACTTTAAGTGTCTAAAAACCTGTCTCTATGTCTCCTTTTTTTCCTTTAAGTTTGAATAACAAAGAACCGCTTCCAGCATTTCATAACTCTCTGTAATTACAGTAGTGATTATGAGAATGATAGATATCTAATTAAAATCTGTGGAAACTGCAGTCAGCAAGAAATGAGATTTAGTTCCCCAAATTGTAATTTTCTCCTGAGTTTAAGCACGTTTCAGAGCTACTTTTTGATAATGTGGAGTTTTCTCTTGTCTGTCATAATTGCTCACCTCAATAGGTCATGGGTAATTTTAACAGGTACCTGAAAGAAAATGGGCAAATTTTGGCTTGAGATGAAGAAGAATAACGAATCACTTATTGCTTTTTCTTTTTAGTCTTTTTTTTTTGCTTCATGATACTGGTGTTTGGGTGTCTTTCATTGGTTTCAACTGATTTCAAACAGTGAAACAATAAGCAACCAGAGGTAATTAAATTTTTATCTAACCTTAAATTTCTTTCAAAGATAGCCTTGAAAATTGTGTAGGGTGAAACGGGTGAATCCTTACTCATCACCGATTAGGGCTTTGATTTTATTGTCCTTATTTGCTGTTTCTCCCTATTTACCGAACCTGTGCCAGTGCTGTACATGTGTTCATTTAGTAGCTAATTGCATCAGGCTCCCCATGACAGTGACTAACAATTTTGATGCCTGTTACAGACGGCTTCATGCCAGTGGGGACACCCAGGAGTCTAATACTCAAATCTATTAGCTCTTTTGCAGTGGGATGGCCCTCATAGCTCTTTCAGCCACCGGTCAGAGCAACATATTGTTTCCAGCACCAGGCCACTATCTACAACATGCTGATTTCATTCTGCTGGAGACAGGAGCATTTTAAACTCCAAACGCCCAAAAAGGCTGAACATCTGCTGGCTTTCTGCTTGCTGCAGTGCCAGACAGCTGGGCTGGGGCAGTGTGACTGAGGCTGCAGAGTCCTTTGGCTGTGTGCTGGGCAGGAGTAAAGCTCTTGCAGATACATCACTCCTCAGCAAGGAGAAGGATGAAACCATGTTTCTAACCTGCTCCAAAATGATTTATTCCTTGCAAAATTTCCTGAACTCATCAGCTGTTTAGTTCTCTGCAAAAAGCATTTTCTGTACTGATTATTTGTGTTTTGGGACTGGGGAAAGTTCCTGTTTAAAGGAAAAAACCTCAGACATGCAGTAATCTAATCACGAGAAATGACACAAATAACATCACCACCAACACCCAGCTTTGGTAGATGTCTGATGCTGGTGCTTCAGAGGTTATAATACAGTGTTCTCAGGGGGATTTCTCTTCCAGTTGCTGCGGTAAGCACCTATCACCTAGAGCTGGTATGTGATTGCCTGCTCCTACCAAGAGCCTGCAAATGGTGCTGAGAAGAACATTAGCTACCATCTCTTGCCTTTCCCATGGGTGACTGTGTCCTGCTCAGTGAACACCACACACTGATTATGTACTGTGTAAAGAAATACGTCCTTATGCTTTTTTATTTTTCTGCTGTTAACTAAAGGCTGCTCTTACAAAGATGCAAGAAGGATCTCCCATAATTGCTGTCACCGGAGCCCATCCAACTTTCATTCTTTTAAGGGCAGGTTAACTACGTTTTAGCAGTCTTTTCTTAAATGGAAATTTCACTGTCAACATAACCCATTTTATTTCCTTTTTAAATTATTCTGTTAGTTGTCTTTGAAACCCACTAAGTGGCTATTATGTACAGGCAGAATGAAACAGAACAAAAGGATATTTGTTACATAGGAGCACTGGTGTCAAATGGTAAGCCTTTGAACAATCCTTTGGACCCCTATTTACAGTCCAATTGTATTTGCTTTTTGAAGATATGTTTATTTTTTGCTTCCTCTAATGAAACTGCTCTCTTCCTGGGAAACATCTTACTTATTTGTGGCACCTACTTTCATGTCTTCCCATTATTTGAAAGCCATTTCACACTGTGGCAGAGACATCATGTTTTAGCTTATTATTTCACTTTTGGGGGGAGGAAAGCTTTAATTTTTCCTCCCTAATTTTTCTTTCTTATGGGCAGAGAAAATACGAGCACAAGTTTAAGCTTTCCAGCCATTGTATGAAGAGCAGAGCACAGCTGTTTGGTTGCTCATAGGAGAGAATGGCACTTGAGACCTGAAGCCCTATACTTACTCACCACCTAGTCATAGCAATAACTGGAACTCTGCAAGTGGAAGTGAAACGCAGGTTACTTCGTGGAGGTCAGCCTAAGCAGGGAGGACAGTCATTGGTGCTGGATGGGAAAGCTCAGCTACACAAAAAATATGCAGGTGACTTCTGCTGTTATTTTGCTTAGGGAAATATCAGTTCTTTGGATAAACAGACAGAAATAAGGCTTCTTGCTATATTTCTTGGGAGTTAGAAGTGAGGCTGGCAGCAGTATGGGTTGGCTTGCTGCGGTTTCTGAGCTTTGTTTTGCTGGAGTTGTTTACTGAGAGAGCTGAAACTGTCTGAGCTGCAGAGTATTTTGTTACAATGAGGCCAAATGCTGATGTCAGTTTCAAGATGAACTTATATCATAACTTGTATTAACAGGTTCCACTTTCTGGCTGGTAGTTCTGTATCTGACTGAACACCTTCATAGGGGTTAGTTACCATTTTCTTTCTTCTTTATCCTACTTAGTTTCAGCTTTAATTAAGAACACAAATCCAAATTTGTTTTTCTTTGAGGAAGCTGAGTATGCCTATCATGTCTTAAGTATTTTCCTACTAATTCAAAGGCATTTTAAATTTCAGATACCAGACATTGGTTTCATCATGAACATAACTCCTTAATTAAAATGCCATGCCCATGAGCACCATGTTCACATTTTCCAGGCTTTGTTATCACTTCTACTTCAATGTCTTTGCTCATTCCAATGTAAGTGGGATCAATTAGGATGTAGACTTGGGACTTTGTCTCTGTACAAATCTTTAAAGCCATTCTCCCAGTCCACCATTATCAACATTCAGCAATTTTACCAAATCATTCTGAACAATAAGAGAGGTTTAACACTGGAACATTGTTCTTACTTGTAACTGTTCCCTTATTCTAAACCGTCTTCAGATTACAGTGAGAGCTAGGAAATATAACATTGCAAAGACCCATCCAGAACATAACTATGTTATAGGAATGAAAAGTCCTTAATAATCATAGGGCAGGTTACTCATTTTGAATTTCAAGGCACACATCACCAACGGTAAGGACATAACAACAAGCACTAAAAAAACACCCAGATTTTTGTTGCTGTAGAACACAATTTGGACCCCTCTGCTCCCTTCCAAGCTGAGCAGTGTTTCAGGTCATATGAGCGGGGTGAGATTCAAAGGTTTTCCTAATTGCTCTGGTTAAATTGGACTCAGGGTCTAGAGAATCTATGGAACTTGAGTAACTGCCCTCCATGGACACCCACAGTGAATACAAGAGCTCTGATCCTCCTGGAGCACATCCCAAGTTGGGTGTGAAGGACTATGGTTATGGCTGATATGCAGAAACTCCCAGCTAGTAAAATTTTGAAGGGCTGTTGGGTGAGGTGTTAATATTCCTTAAGGTTCAAAGCTTCCCAAAAGCAAAAGGCCCTAGGCTAGCAGGTATTCATTAAACTTACACTGCCAGGCAGACAGGATGCATTTTACAGTGTGAATATAGCACACTGGACGTGCTTGATTCTTCCGACAGTGGAGCCCTAATTATAAATAGTATGGGAAAGTTTCTCCTGTCAAATGAGATAAGACCCAGCTATGGAACAGTTAACTTTTTGTAGAGCTCAGCATCAATTTCTGGAAGCTTTTAACAGAGACTTGACATTTCTAATTAGGAAATTTTACATACAGGCGAGTGAATTTACCCCCAGCTGGGAAAACATGGCTTAGCAAGAGTTTTACATCCGCCCTCATTGATCTACAGATTATCTCACATTTGAGACTGTGGAGCCACTGGGATTTGCAAAAATGAGAAACAAATGTGGGAAAGTGCATATAATTTCTTTCACTTCAGGGTTAGATGTCAAACCCCTGATAAGTTAGAAATGAAGAGGTAAGTTTATTTTCTTTCTTTTTCATGCATTATTGTTGCAAAGGTAAAAAAAAAATCCACAAAAGCCAATAACTTGTTGCCAACTGTCATCTGGGTTAAATTCTCAAAGCAACAGACTGGTAATTACTCTTAAGATAGTGAAGAACTGTAGATTTTCTCTTTTTTTCAGCTGTTCTACCAGTTAAAGAATTGAAGAACAAAATGTCTGAATGTGAGCTCACTTAGAGATGTGTTGTGTGTCTGATGCTGCAGAGTCTGACTCTGAGATATGTCAGGCTTTCTGTATTTTTACTTATATTTTAATTATATAATTTATATTTTTGAGCCCATTTTTCTCTCTAGATAAAAACTGCTCCAAAAGGTAGCAAAATATCAATGAACTGGGTGTTATGCTAGTTGAAAAATGCTGTATCAATGTAAGGTGGCTGTGCATTCCTGCAGTGGAAATCAGACTCAAAGTCAGATGTAGCAGAGCTCACTAAGGAGAGCTTTTACTGATTTCTTTTGATATGGAACTGCTGAACAGCTCATTCCATTTCCATGTTCAGGTGCATTTTATTGTGAAGACATACAACTGAGTGTATGCAGCAGACTTCTGAGAATATGGTTTAATGAAATAAAAATGAAATAGGATTTTCTGCGTATGTTTTCCTACATTTGAAAGTATTCTAATGAAGCTGAAGTTATTTCTGTGCTGGCAGAAAAACAGATAAGCAAACAAACCATGATATGTAGCCTATGAGGTATTATGAAAATACAGATGTGCATAATGCTTACTGTGGTTATGTTACTGGTACTCGTTCTTGGGAAAATATGTATCTCACTGTCATGTGCTAAAGAATGGAAAAACAGATGATCAGAATAAACATAGGAGTGCAAACTATGTACATCTAAAACCTGGCACAATAAAACGTGGTTAAAGACATTCGTGCTGATCCATAAGAAGGCCATGCATTTTAATGACTTGGACATTAACAGGAGGTGATGGAAAAGTTTCAATATCATTGAGTCCCCTTCTCTTTTAGTGCAGAGCAGAGTCTCTTGGGAGAAGGTACCTCAGGTATTGAACAGAAACTGCCCTTGATCTTAGCTAAAGGGATGGGTATTTTCAAAGAAAATAGCAATACAGTTCAGGCTTCTTTTAGAACGGTGTGTGTGTCCAAAAATGCTGCCAGAACTTCTAGTCTTGGACTTAGCCAGTCATAGGAAATGATGTGAAACAAAATTCCAGGTATCAAGTTAGATGAGCTACTTAGAATGTGACTGGATCAGAACACCTATAAAAATGCAGCTCACAATGTGTTATATACTCTTGCCACCTACTTGATTTACAAGCAGATTGTAGAAGCAGCCTATATATTTGGTAGTATACATTTCAGAGCTATTTACTATATAACTACTGCAGATACTTGAATGTCAGTGTGGGCTCGAAGCTTATATGCTTTACTTACAGAATAACTCACAAAGGCAGAAAAAAATCCCTAAGTTTCAATTTCCTTTTATCTCTGCTTCAATCAGGATATAAACACTCAAAACCTGTAAATTCCTTGGGTTAAGTTAACTAAGGTCTTCAACCGCAGTCTATTGTTCTAGCTGGAATTAATTCCATTTGAGAGCTATACTTGAGAATATAGAAAGTTAGAGATGTCTTTTACTTTCTTTGTCTAAACCAGCTTTCATTTTCTTTGTGCTGAATGCTCTCTCTCTTTTATTTCAGTCTTTATTTTTATAACAGTGGAGTTACAACTAGGCAAGAAGGCCCTACAATCTGTCTTTGACTTCCAGGGTTAAGCATTTGTTGCTTCACTGAGTAGTCCAGTATATATATACACACTTTGGTCACTGACTTTCATAGTGGCTTTAACAGAGAGTCACTGATGCAAGGTCCATCTCTTTCAGAGAAATAAATTTAATAAACTTTAAGGCAAATACTTTCAAAATCTGAGAGGCTGACCTTTTTTTCTGTTGATCACTATTTTTCCATGCACTGAGCAGAGTATGCATTCCATACATATATGCTGTATTGCTGAAGTTGGAAAGTTGTTATGCATGATCTCTGAGATGAGTGGTTCCGTAACTTACTATTTGAAAAGATTTAAATGCTGATTGTGGCCTAGTTTCATTCTTAGTGAAGACTTAAAAAGGTCACTTTTCCTTTTTCATTTCACTGTGTTGTTGCTGACTAGTGATAATCATTTAATTAAAAGGTTAGATCACTCATCTTATACCTAATGTGACTTCAATTATTTTCTTAAAAAAATAAATGATTTAATAGTATTTAATAACACTTGATTATTAAATAAGGGCTTTTAAATATGGCTTAAATAATAACCCTCAGAAGAAGTGGAAATTCTCTTTGAAGCATGGAAGCTTTGAAGGTTAGAATACACTGAAAATAGCTGGATATTTTAAAACGATTTTATGCAGTAAATATTGTTAAAATCATAGGAATTTTTTAACGAGAACATCTGGGCTCTTGCCTATCACATCTTTTCTGTTTGGTTAGCAGGACTATTGGATCTGGTGCTTTATTAGTTACAGTGCTACTAACCACTAAATGCAGCAGTTATTAATGGTATATTATTTCATTAATATATGGGGACTTTCAGTGCTCCCACTAACTGGAACACAGGATGGGAGCAGAGGCTAGAGAAAAGCTGTTACCCCAAAGACCACAGGCTACCTGCTGCTCTAGGTGCCCACTAAGCACAATGGGAATTGCTTTTACATGACTCTCCAGGCTGCAAATCACCATCTCAAGAGACTCCTGCTAAGACTCTCAGTTTACTTTCTTCCACAAGTGGCCACATGGTCTGTAAATAGAGCAGTGGTGTGGCATGCTATAGTCTGCACCTTCCCACAGGACACAGGATTCCTGTGAAGAGATTCTCTCATCCACCCTAGTTACTTTGTGAGCAACCCTACTTTCATCTCACAGCCATGACATTCCACCTGGTTTAAATTTTTAGTGGACCACATCTTCCACTCACTCATACCTCTGAAAAACAGAGAGACAGAGTAAGATTTTACAATGCAGCTATAAAATACAACGTTTGGGTCACAGTGACTCTGAATGATGTGGCACTATGGAAACTTGGACTAAGTGACACTTGTAGAAGGTGTGATGGTAATCTGAGCTTTGATTAGCCCCAAGTTCAGTCTGCCTTCTGTTCTGAAAACAACTTCAACAACTTCCAGTCGTACTTAACACTAAGATCCTGTCCAGACAACATAAATAATTAGGTACCTAATTTTAGCTAATAAATCTAATAAAGATACCTCATAAATCAAGAACATTCTCAACAGTGAAGAGGCATTTATTGATCTTCTGCATGGGTGGCAGCCCCAGAGATCCACGTAAAGCGGGGTACTATTTTTAAGTGACGTGTCTAAAAATTAACATCAGAAAAATTGTTCCCCTGTCTATCTTTATAACACCATGGTGCTTCTCAAGCTATACCCAGATTACAAATTGAAGTTTTAACCCAAGATCTCTATCCAGGCAACTTGCAGAATGTTTGTGAGTTCTCAGTAACTTTATATGCAAATTATGATGCCAGTTTTAATGAACAATGACATATTTGTAGAAAGCAGCATCGAGTTGAGGAAAAAAAAAAGCATGTGATCTGGTTTATTTGAATCCTAGGTTATGCTGAACTTTCCAAGGATTCCCAAATGTAATATTGTCTGGGGTTAGCTGAAAGCGCTGATGTGATTAAGTGCAGGGTTGTGATTAGCTGGACTTTGACAAGATGTATTTGATTGTGTCAGTCTGGGCTTTCTGGAGGAATTGCCTGTCTCTGAACAGAACCACAACCTGACATGTCAGGGAATGAGGGATTTCTGGGCTGTGAATCTTACAGTATAAATTTTAATAGGCAAAAATTAAGGACTGTGAAATGCAGAGCATGATCGCGAAGCACCAGAGCTGGTACATTTGTTTTTCAACAGCAGCCTCTAATTTTGATCGTATGAGCTGGGTCCATGTTATTTCTCAGGCATTTTATGAGCAAACGTCAATGCAGAGCAGCTGAGACCTGCCAGACAACCTGAGCTGTCAAGGGCCAAACATAGGGATGAACTGGTTATTAGCTGAGCATCCTTAAATGGCTGCAAACCAAGCATCTAGTGGCAAGGAAGGTCAAAAGTAAACTTGCTGTTTCCTGAGCATTCAGCTAATTATTCATTTCATTAAATACAGGAATACTGTATCCTTTGTGCATTGCAAAAGATCTCTCAGTTCTGAAGTTAGAGTTCAGTAAGTACTTAATAACTGTAAAATTACATTGTATCAGGTGCTCCGGCATTTTAATTTAACATAATTTTACATGTGGCCTGTGTTGTAAGCTATCCATTCTTTTCTGTTGCAACAGGAAGAGTACCAAATGCATTTCTTGTCTTTAAAAACTATACTGAAAGGAAAACTAGACTCAGGACCTGCGGTTTTGCATCTTTTGGGGTTTTGTAACTCCATTTTCATAACTAGAGAAGCTGTATGATGTCCATAGCCCATGACGGCTGCCTTGAGTTGTATCTGCCAGTGGTGAAGTGGGAGTGTTGTCTGGGGAAACCTCTTCCATGTATCTGGAGATTTTGAGCAGTGCCTTTTTTCTACAGGTTCTCATCCTGTTAGGATGTCAAGCAGTAAATAGACAGACTGTATTCTTTCTTTTCTGTAATCTAGAGTGGTTGCTAAGAACATATAATCTGTGACATAGGAACTTTGAACACACTCATTATAGCAATAGGATGACTCCAGAAACTGCCAGGGCAAGGTAAGATAGGTTAAATTATCAAGTATGTGCCACAGTACAACTGAATTGTAGTGATAGAGGTGTAAACCTATGCATTCAAACCTGATGTAGAAAAATACTCCTTTTCTGAGTATTGAATTTACAGAAAGCAATCTATAAAGAACAATCATCATGAACCCTTTTACTGGTAGTGCATTTGAATAACAGCCTGGGAGTGCCATATTGAGGAACTTTAACATTTCATCCATTCAGAAAAAAACCCATGTTTCTGTTCCCCTAATTTTTCAAGTTTATGATCGCATTCATTCTGTTCCAGAGGGTATGTTTGTCAGTGTTAAAGTGAAGAGAGAATGATATTTGCTATTTTTCCATGCTTATGGTAAGTCCATAGCAAGTCCTCTGATTCACCTCTGAGAATTGTTTGTTTTATCTACTTTTCACATATCTCCAACAAAGTCCTTCTGGAAATGTGCCTCTGCCACAGAGAAACTTGCCCCTATAGAGAAACTTGCCTCTCCTGATGTTTAATGTGGAGTCCTGTCATTACTATGATCTCTCCGGCAGCGCCCTAGGCAGGGCAAGGGTGAAGGGTTTATCCAGGTGTGGTGGGCACTTTGCAGGGGTCTTCTGCAATGCTGCTGCTTGCTGTTCCTTTAGTGAGTGCTAGCACCCTTTATGTATGTCTGCAGAGGCTCTGAGTGGGTCACTTTGCTTGTGATTGCTCTTCATTAGCTCCTCTCTTCTGAGGGGTTGCCTGCTCATTTTTCTCTCTTAAAAGAAAAGCAGTCACTTCTTGCCAGCCACTGGGCTCTGTTTCTCCACTTATTACTGCTTTTTGCATATTACAGTTCAGGTCCCAGAGAAGAGATCTGCATTGAAATGAAGGGAAATTTAAAAGATGAGCTGGTAATGAGAGCTATTAATCAGAGCAAGTCTGCAGCCTCGGCAGTACAACTGAGCTCCCTGGGATGAGGGGGACCTTGAGAGGGCTGATGAGGAATGAGAAACACAAATTACTTGGGGCCCTGATGTGGCAACCTTTTGCAAGAGGCACAGAAGACACCTGTGAGGAGACACCCCCGCTCCCTTCCCTTGCACGGAAGGGACTGTCCTGCGGGATTCCTGACTTCCTCATGAATTCAGCAATTACTCCTGTTAGCAGCACAGGGCACCTTCAGTGACCCTGGAAGTGTCTCACCTGTGGGAAGCAAGCTTATTTACACATTCTAAGCGGCTGCATTATTAGTTGCATGGCCACTGGGTTGGTCCCTACATTCTGGCAGGTCTGACTGCACCTAGAGGTTGTCTCAGATCTGTACTTTCACTAGCCCTGAATTCCACATTAAACTGGCATGAGAACCACATGTTCTGGCCTGATCCCTTTGTTTTCCCAAGCCATATTTAGATTTTGCAAAAAGCAGGGTGAATGTTAGATTCCTGTTGGCATCTTTCAAAAATGAGTAGTTCTGGTGGTTTTGTGGCGTTTCGTTTCTTCTTTCCTTCCTGAATAAACTCAATGATTTTTTAATATGCCTTCATACTGAATGAACTGACCTAAGTTCCCACGTAGTCCAGATGTGCTCTGCTTGTGTACCCAAATAAGAGAAAAATCCCTTGAACTGCATAGTGTATGATGGTATTTTAGTCAAGCACCTATGAAGCGCACTGTATTCTGAGAGCACTGTGCTGGTCCCATCCTCTGAATGAGGTACCATGTCAGACATTCCAAAAGCAAAATTTTTAAATGCTGTCTCTCTGAGCCCTCCTCCAAACTGTGAGGCACAGCCAAATCTGTCAGGCCAGGCTTTCCTCTCTGTGAATTAGTAGCAGCCAAGATTAATTAACACCTAAAGCATTTCCAGCTGTACCACTTGTGTGATGCTGCTGCCGTGATGCATGTAGGCACCACTCCCTAGGTCTGTGATTCATTGCTCTGTCAGTGGTTTTAGATACAGTGTATGAAAATGCCATATAAATGCAAATATAAATACAAACACTGAATTCTCCCTGTTGGCTACTGATAAGGTGTTCATCCACATGACACACTGTGATCTAAAAGTGGAAAGTAAGATTTGGAAGGAGGGGGAAACTCAATGATTATTCTTAAACTCAGTTTATTTTTCTTAACTGAGCTTTAACTGAAAAAGGCATCTTTGGCCTCCTCCTTGGCTACCTTTGTGGCACACCAAGATGATATCTTTCTGATTAATTAAATTAGAATGAAGGTAAACTTTGAAATGTGTTTGGGAAATGGTGCGATTCACGGGGGGGGGCCTTCCTGGGCACTGAACTGAATGAGGTTTGGTCGTGGTCTGAATTCATATGGCCTTCAGCTCTGTAAGGAGGATGGCAGGATGTTGCTTTTGCTTTGTTCCCTGATCACCTGGTCTATGCAGGAGATATCTCCTGCCTGAGGGACCTGGGACAGTTTAGGCTGCACTTGCCTCAGCCTCCTCTTCCAGGGTATGTGGGGAAAGGAGATGTGTGTGAAGAGAAGGCTGCTCCCGTCATGGCATGGCAGATAATTTAATTTGAATTGCCTATTCTTATCTTTAAGTACATGTACTTAAAGCAAAATAATTCTTCTTGTCTGAAAAGAGTTTTGACCTAAAGGTACCTGTAAGCAGCTCAATCCTATTTATGTCACTACTGTTATAGGAGTCAGTGGCACAGGCATGTTCTGTTACTGTACTAGTGCTGCTGAGTGTATGAAGTTCTCATCCCAACACTGAAATCAGCCTTCCATTTAGGTGATGCAAAAGGAAATTTTCCAGTATAAGGTTGATATTTGTTTGGTTTTTTTGTCCTGCTACTGCAGACATACAGGTGGAAATACGGAGTTTTTCACCTTGGTGAGGGAAGATTTTATTTACTGATCTTTTGTGTGGGCTTGGGAACTGGCAACCTGAAGGGGATGAGCAAGTATTGCTGCAGCTCCAGCAGCAGCAAGACTCTGACAGATCACCTCTGCTTTCAGCTCTGGGTTTCCTGACTAGTTTAATGACCCTTAGAAGTCTCTACTAGCAGTTTCATATAATAGCTTTTCCCTGGGTGCTCTTGCTGGCTTGAAGTATGAGGCTGCCATATTTCATTCATGAATGCAAAAGCTAATTCTCTAAATGTGCATAACTACTATTATAATTTTAAATATTAACTTACTTTTACATGTTTAGCACCAACCAAACACTTCTTGATTTAATAAGACTGTATAATTTTCCTGAATTGCATCCAGTCTGTGTAATCCTAAGATGTCAGAAAGAGAACAACTCAGTGAAGAACACTAGATTTCTTCCTAATTTTCCCATCATGTAATAAAGTTTTGCTCTCATGCCATGCAAGAAGACGAGTTGAAAATTTTCAGATACTCTTCTAGTTGAGCTAGATCCACAAAGCATTAGAGGGCTTTGATCATCATTGTAAACTCTGACTTGAAAACAAAATCAGGCTTGCTGCATCTTCTGTAAAAAGGAGTTGAGAAGGAGAAACTAGAAAAAGAATGGAGCTGGGTGATGGATGGTGCTGTGACGGTAGAAGATTTCATGAGAAAAGGTGAAGTGTTGAAGCAGGGAGAGACGGGAGTGGTAGAGATGAGATTGAATAGGAAGGTGCAGTGCCACTTGTTAGGTGGGAAATGGGCTGGGTAAGGTTCAGGAAATTGTAAGATCAAGTATTCAGTCTGCTGAGCATTGTCAAAGCAGCAGGAGATGCTTTTGTTGGTAACTTTGAATAAACTACTGTAAGAAAATCAGGTCTTTATTTGATGCAAGCAATGATAGGGACTTTTGAATGGGTTTTGGCATCAGCAGGTGCATAGTACGCTTTGTGTGGTGGAAAGACATCCAGACCATGTGGAAAATCAAGTATTTCACTGTTAATCTAGTTCATGACATAGACTGACAGTGCAAGTCTCACCATTTTTGAAGTGATTCCCTTCCTCCCTGGTTTAATTGAGGTGTTCCTTCATTCTGAATGCTGTTCGTTGTCAAATTTAGCATGGAACCAAACCAACACTCCATCATTACTACCTACCCTGTTTCTTATGTTAGATATATTGACTTTCTCTAGCTGGATACCCTTTTGTTATGTTCTCTTAGCAATCTGATGGTAGGTCTGCCATGACTGAAGCTTTGAAGCCATGACTTCACACTTCGCTTACGTGCCAAATATTCCCTCATATAGCTGCTTCTCATGCTCTTCCTCTTTCTCATTTCTTATTTATTTATTTATTTAAAATTAAATCTTGGGTTGGTGTTTGTGACTAGCCTACGTGAATTCTGAAGCTCAAGGGTGTTTGTCTCCTCAGCAATACAACAGGGGGAAGAAATTTCAAATGCAATTATCTGTAGGTGTATTATGGTATAATATTTCTGTGCTCCCCTTATAAAACAGGCTTTTAGGGCATTTTCATAACTGCTTTCCCTCTCTCTCCATTTGCCCTACAGCTTATTTATGCTGATGTTTTCTCCTCTGAGTTTCTGGTTTCATTACATAGCCTGTTGTTAATAGTAAAATGTGATACTGTACGATGACATGTAGGGACATCAGAGATGGTGAATACATGGTGGTTGCAGCAATTGACTCCGTAATAAACAAAGGTATTTGTTAACAGTATTATCTTATTATCTAAAGAGTAACTTAGAGAACTGAAACTGAACAGCAAAATGAACATAACTCATAACAGCGTTGTTATGAGTTATGAATCAGTTCATAGCTCAGACCATCGGCACTAGAAAGGTAAGGTCCAGTTTTGAGTTTTAGACTGTTTCAAATTCACTGCTTTTAAATGAATCGTAATTTACCCTCATGTGAACTGAAAAAAGACCATGTCTGCAGTGTATGTGAGTGGGAGAGAGGAAATAAGACTTCCTTATCTGAATAAACACAGATTATGTTGCACTTTCAGACTAAGATAAAGAACACAGTAACTGGCATAGCTTGTGCCCTGAAAAATGCCATCCGGATAAAAACCTTTGACTTGTTTGATGATGCTGAGAGTATTCAGAAATGAAACATCTAAAAATGATGAAAAACTAACTGGAATCAAGACTACGCTGAGCTGGATATGCCCTCTGATCCATCGTTCATTGTCATCAACTGAGTATTGTCATTGAGATTTCCTCTCTGGAGGGAGTGAGCTACAATCGGTTGTGACTAGCTGACCTGACACTAAGTTAATATTCATCAGTGTACATAAAAGATGGTGTTTGTGACAGGGTTTAATTCTATTTTAGCTTTGCTCCCACTGAAACAGCCTCCAGTAGAGGCTATATAGGTGCTTTGGCTGCTGCTATAACCCTTACAACTCATTAACAGCACTGGCATGCCAGACTGAGGGGAGTATTCCTTTCCCTTTATCCTCGTTAGACTACCAAAGTGAGAGCAATTTATTGTGCCCTTGGACAGGATAGCTGGGATTTGAAGCCTTATTTCACCATGAATCCTTGCTTGCTCAAAATTCCCATTCAAACTTGAGAGGTTTCTTTGGGTATAAAGCCTGCAGGATCATGTCAGTTACTTTTAATGGCAGAAATACAGGAATCTGCAGGTTTTAACTTTATTTTTGACAGGTTAAATGCCTCTGTTTTATCTTTAAAAACTTCATAACTGTGTTAAAAAAAATTCCTCCATGTTTAGTGAGGCTGCAAATCAAGGGTATACTATATAGTGTTAATGAGGAAAGAAATCTAGCTCAGTTGGAGAGAGTTTATGAACTTTGTCTTTACTGTAAGGCTATGGACAAAATAGGTAGAACAGCTATAGACTGTATAGAAAAATTTTGCTGTGAGTATTTGCCTATTGATTGGGTTAGGAGACACAAAGACCTTCAGAAAACAGATGAGAAAGTACAAGAGAGAAATCTGGCAATGTCCTGCAGGGATAGACGATGTCTGTTCAACTCCGCTGAACGAAGACATTCCTGAAGGCTTGAGCCATCTTCATCTGACAGAGCTTCTCTGACCTGTTGTGCTCAGTCACTGAGAGATCCCGCAGTGCAGAATATGTCAGGTACTGTTTTTCAATCCCAGGACCCAGGGCTAGGAAGAGCCCTTCTGAGCAAGGAAGATGTGTGCTTTACGTTGTTATTAGCTAACACTGAGCTTGCTGTGCCAGCCTTTCCTCCTATCTCGTCTATTGCAAACCTAGCCCACATGCATAAACTTGCTTATACTGTCCCTTACGTGATAGGAGTGAAACCACATTCATACATTTGTAGGGAAATGAATCAAACCAGACAGACTTTAGCAGGACTAAAATTCCTCCTAGCAAAATTGCTTCGGTGGTATGTGCATGTGGCATGTGAACCTTTCTTCCTTGCAGAAAAGGGAAACTTTACAGAAAACACAGATTTTGATAAAATTTGGTCTGTGCTCACCTTACAAGTTTACCCTGCTGCTCTAAGCAGTCTTGTAGCCCCACTGAAGGTGATTCAGGAATCACTATGTGGCAATCTCCAAAATGAAGACGTATTTTTCAAGGTTGGGAGAATTCAATCATTTGAAAGTGCAGTCTGCTAAAGACCAAAACAACTATTTATCAGTCCATGTACTGGAACCAAGCTGCTTATTCTTTAGTGTGTTGAATCATATGAGGATAAAATGGATTTTTGCCAAATAAATATAAGTGAAAGGAAAAACACTGATTGGTTTTGGCAAGCTGCTTATGAAGAGCAAATGTGTTTTCTCTCCTTTAATATGATCTACTTGTCTCCTCCTCTTTTCTGTCTCAGTGTCTTTCCCTCCCCACTTGTAATCCAATACTGTTATCAGGGTCCTGACAGTTTGCATGTGCAGCTTCCAGCTCCTGTTTTCCCTCTCCTGTATAGGTGTCCTCAGGCTTTCTGCATGCGGAACTGTAATGAGCTCCCATTCAGCAGGTGAAGAGGATGCAGAGATCTTTTTTGTAGGATATGGAGCAGTCTCTTTCCAGGTTTATAAACATGGGTGTCCAGCAGCAGCCACATATTGAGCAAGACAATAACCTAGAAGCTGTGCCTATGCTCCAAGCCCATCAGTCAGTGCACAACTACACCTGACTCCTGAGGATCTGGGTTCAAAATCATACACATCAATGAGGAAAATGATTGGCTGTCTTCAGTACAGCACACAGATGGCTGTAGTAAAGAAGCCACCTGCTGAGACAGGCTGGGCTGACCAATGGCTTCTGCCTGCTTACTCACCACCAAGATCAAGAAGACCGGTGTAGGAGGAAAGAAGCAGTTATCAAGAAGTGGGTGTAATGAACAGTGGGAGTTCAGTGAGAGGCAGGACCGCCCTGGGGGAAATGCGTGTTTTGAGGGAACTGTGCTTTGGAAAAACCTGTCTTGATACTTTAATAGAACCATTTGCAGTATATTTTAAAATCTGCTCTTGGTTGCTTTTGACTATAGGTTTCAGGAAACTGAGGATTCGGCTCTGGGTCAGTAAAACAATGTCTACATTCACGTATTATAGGAAATTGCTAAAGAATATAATAAATGTAAAAATTTATGTAGCAGCAATGATCTGTATCTATGGAGCAGTAGAGTAACAGGATAAGAGGCAAGAATATGCTTTGAAGTCTCTGGACTAAACAAGGATGTGACTCACAAATAAGAAAAGACAGTCATGAAACAGAAATGTATAATTCCAGGATATGAAGAGGAATAGGTTTTAGGAGTAAACTACTGCTGTCACCAAGATGCCAACACTGTAGCATGGGTGCTACTGCTGAGCACCAGTAGAGTCCTCAGTGGCAAAAGTTCATAAAGAGGGACTGAATATTAAAGAAAAGTTATTTGTGAAGGAAATAATTTCATTTCAGAGGCTGCAGCTTTAATCTTTATTGAAGTCTGTTTAGAGAACTTTGAGAAGAACAGAAGGAAACTCAAAAGGAATGGCCTCAAAGGGCAAAGATGACACAGAACTGTTTGGGAGAATAAAGCAGATGTGTCAAGTTGTGCAAAGTATGACTTTTTGGAAGCAACTTATTGTTTCCTGTCAATAAGTATGGGGAAAGATGGAGAATCCCTGAGACAATGACTGCAGCCTAAAGCAGTGAATCAGGAAAAGCTGAGATGGCGCATGATGGTTTTTCTGCTGGAACTGACAGTAAAAAGAGAAAAGGATTTCTTTAGAGAGTGACAAAACCCACTGTCTACTCTGTGCTGCTCTTTTTAGGCTCTTTTTCTCATGTAGGTTCTTGCTGTGTGGATGGGGAAATAGAGTACCTGAATATTTGCGTGAAGCAGGTAGATGGGGAAGTGTTGTGACAAGCTACCTATAGTCGATTTGATGCACTTTGTCTAGGATGATTTTTTTTCACTAAATGTTGTGAGGTGAGTGATTTCTCCTTCCCTTTCCATAGATATTGCTATCCAACCTCCTGACACAGAGTGATTTTACCTCTAAGTTTGTGCAGTGCTCCTGAAGAGCACCATGGGTGTTCCCATGGATGTGCTCAAAATCTGTAAAAGTTTTAAAACCTCTCTCGTCCTCAGCACTCTGCTGTGTGATCTGCACTGTGTCAGCCCAGCTCAGTGGGAAAACCCCAGGGGCTGTGCTTTACAAGTAGTTGGCTGTCTACATCCAAGAAAAACCCAGTTGTTCCTGTTAAATTACTACAACTGGCTGTGGTGGAAGTTGTGGTAGAGGTGGATGGAAGCCTGTGTGTACCTCACGTCTTAACCAGAGAGCCAGTAGATCCCCTGGAGCCCACCAAACAGGAGTTCTTTCACAAATCCTATTAAAAGATCTGTTGAAAATGCTTTGTGACCTGTTGGAGAGTCAGGATAGAAAAGAGCACTGAATTTTGTCTTTTTAATCTTAGAAGCATAAAATGGTTTGGGTCGGAAGGGACCTCAAAGATCATCTAGGTCCAACCCCCTATATAGGTGAAAGTTGTTTGAAAGAAAAATCTAGACATGACCTCAGGACAGGAAAATATACTCCAGGAGGATCATGATAATCAGCCAGGCTGAATTTGCATAAGCAGGCTGCAGGAAGAGAGAGACAGCTTTAAATATGTACAGGGTTGCGTGTCATGATAAATTTATGTCCTCTGTTGTCAGATGGGTAGAGGAGGTAAGCAGCACACCCCAGCATGCCATTCCTGAGAAAGAAAGGGAATGGTTTTGAGACAAAATCATTGTACTGTGTGTCCACAGCTGGTTGAAATCTGTACTGGAAGAAGTCATTGATGTCAACAACCAAGTCATATCAGGAACATACATTAAGTGAACTTTGGCTGTTGTCTGGTTTATGCGTATATTTTCGTCCAGGTCTTGGCTGCTGGAATTGAGCTTATTTTATAGATTTTGTAGGTTGTAACAACTAGAAGGGACCACAGGGGCTTTGCAGAAAAGGATTCAAATTCTTAAAAAATTGGGAACTGTTTGGCAATAAATAAGATCAATTCTTTAAATACTAGTACAAAAGGACACTTTGGATGGAAAAATCCAAAAATGCAATGTTTGAGCAGGGAATAATTAGGCAGGCATTGTTAGCTGACCAAATCTGCAGGTTTTCCATCACAAACTAAATATGAGTTGATATCACCTTACCATGGCAAATGTAATTCCAGGGAGAGTCCAAGACCTCTTCTAAAAGAATACCACAAAGAGGAAAATACTTCTTATGCTCACTGGCCTGTGAAAAGATATAGTAGACTTAAAGTATATATGTATGACTGCAGCCAGAGACGCTTAGATTGCACCTCAGGAAACTTTTCAAGCAGTAAGTATAGTTGGATACTATGCTTGCATAGAGAAGTTAACTGTGGGACTTTAAGCTCAGCTTAGATTAATACCTGTTTAAAGTAGTTCATAGGTAGCTCAACCTGATATGGGATGAATCAATTTCTTGGGTCTCTTGTCAAGCAGACTTTTTTAGGTGGTCAAGAGAAAACCAGCATTGTTCTGTGAAGGCTTGTTATAAGGAAAGCCCCAAGAGATCTGAGGCACAGTCTGCTCTACAACTGTATCACCTGGTCTGCGTGCCTGGGGACAACTGCTTTAATGAAACATGCTCATGTCAGCATGCTTGTGCCATACAAGAGTGGAAAGGGAGTAGGAAAGGGAACAAATAGGGAGGCTCCAAAAATGATATGAGGTGACAGCAGAGTTTCCTCTGCAGGTAAATGAATATTGCAGAATTAAAATGAAGTAAGCCAGCAGTATGTGTGGATGCATAGCTAAGCACCATAGATGAATGCTTGAGGAAGTGGGGGAAGACATTAGTTGTCTAACTTTCAAACTAGCGTGTGGGAGGGACCTTCATAAAATGTGTCAATAAATAATATGATTTGAAATTGTGTGGCTGTATCTCCTGGGCACTACTTCATAAGCCCCTTCTATAGTCTCTGGTGGTGAAATTGCAGTCCTTGCAAAAAAACTAAATGTGGCTTGCATGCGTGCATTAGGACTGGGGTGATATCATTCAGGCTCATTTCTGGGGAGAGGATGTTGGGTAATTGTCAATATTTATAGAAGCTGCTAGATAAGAATTCAAAGTCTTTGAGAAAATAAAATCTAGTCTTTGAGACATGGAGGACTCCCATGTCAGGAGTTAACTATTATTTGAACTTGTGGGCTGGTGCATGTTCCTGTTCTGGAACACACTGTTCATGCTGTTTATTAAGATACTTGTAGACACTGTATACCCTACAAATGTCCTCCCTGGAGTAGTGGAATTAGATAATATCATACTCTTGGGCAAATAAATGTTCCTGCTGAATTAGGCTCGCTCTTCCAGGCAGGGCAAGGATGTCCCTTCTGCAGCCCAGCCGCGTGGGCTCTTTATATACTCTTTCTAACATTCACCTCACTTAACTGACTCAAGTCTCCTCATTTCAATAAATAGCAGAGCTGCTCTGTGTTAGACAGAGGGAGAAAAAGAATTTCTGAGCGTGGCTGGGAAGTTAGAGTTATTGAATCATCCTATGGCAGTTACTTTCATTCCTATAAATACCTATATAGAGTTTATTGAACAGCAGTTATATGTG
Source organism: Forpus xanthops (assembly GCA_032466535.1). Classification (NCBI taxonomy): domain Eukaryota; kingdom Metazoa; phylum Chordata; class Aves; order Psittaciformes; family Psittacidae; genus Forpus; species Forpus xanthops. The sequence continues at coordinate 43,741 of JASSUY010048885.1, forward strand.
TGAAATTAACTGGATGAAGCTGATCCTCTGCTTAGAAAAAAAAAAAACAAACCCGAAAAAGATGCTATAGATAAGCAGTGAGGAGTTCTAAAAATTACAGGCAAAAACTTGGCTCTCTTGAAACCAGTGGGAATTGTCAGTGACTTTGATAGGGTCATAATTTCACAATAATTCTTATGGTTTGGCGCAAATTAGTAAACATGTATTAACTTCACTGGAGCCGCGTTGGTGTACAGGAGAATATGGTTTTATAAATCTGGGGCTTCATGAAATGATGTGTTTCAATATGTGGGTTGCTAAGTTGTTAACAGAAATGCACTACGAGTACAATCTGTAAAGCTAATCTAAAGTAATAAAGCTAATGTGCTCTTAGAGCAACCCGAGGATTTGAAGTCAATGCAATTCGTGAACAACAAACATAATGTTGATAGATATAAAATAGTTTATAAAAGCTCACTGCAGCCCGTTGTAGAGGAGCATCTTACTACTTTTTTCAGTGGAAATGAAATCTTTGCAGTGGCATGAACTTTAGGCTGATCAAGCTTCAGTGTGTTCACAAATATAACTTACTCTTATTGCTACAGTTTGTTATTTTTATTGCACTAGCAGTGTTCTTAGTAATTTGCAGGTAGGTATTAATACAAAAGCTCTCCCCAAAGGGAGTGTACTATGTGCCTTTTGTTAGATTAAAGAGCATCATATATGTTGCGTAGCATACAGCACGCTGAGCAGGTACAAGCTCTAGCAATGAACTTAGATCCTGCTTAGCTAGAAAAGGGTGCAAATCATTACCATGTCCTCCACAGCTGTATAACAATCTAACAATACTTACTAGTATTCATTTTCCTAACTGTTTCTCCATATTAGCTCCTATATATCACGTAGTACCTTCTTTTTCATTGAGCAAAGTTCTCTGAATCCACAATATTATTCCAGGAGAGCGATGGACTTGCAATAGCAAACAGACAACCTGGAGCCATGAGTCATCCCAGTGCTAGACCCCAACAACGCTGGCAGTACTTACCAAACAGATACTCCAGGAGGCAGCCACATATATTAGCATGTTTAACTTTATATTCCTGTGTTGGGGTATGTTCTGTGATATAGCCCAGAGGCTGTCCTCAGCTCTTGGGGGTACTGGAGGACCTCTGGCCCCTTCTACTCCTACAGGGGCTTTGGTTTGGGGAAAGGAAGAAAAATTATGGGCTTGCCACCAAATGTGATGGCAAAAAAGATTTTGTCTTCAGAAAAGGTTTGGCCCAAGTAATGGGGAGGAAACATTCATGTTGTTTTGAGGTGGACATCAAATAGGTGTAAGGCATAGAACCAGTAATTCATGTATTGCCCCCTCTGCTGGGAAACCAAAGAAAGTTCGGATTCTGATAATGGCATCTCCTAGGAATTGGGATCAGCTTGTCTGCTTGTTTGATGCAGCACATGTAGCCCCCAGCAAGCTGGGGATAATGGCTTTGTCCTCATGTTTACTACTGTGCTTAGGTAGGTATGAGCTGGAGCCTCAGAAAATTAAAAGGCTGATAAACTATTAATAACCCTTATATCACTGAACTCTTTGTTTATTTATCATCATCATCATTGTCCTCCTCCTTTCAAGTCAGGCAACACTGTTGAGTGAATTAGGCTTTGAAAACAAAACCTGAGTACATGTTATTGCAGGAGGAGAGGCAGACACTGTGTCTATATCCCCTCTCTGCTGCTGTGGCAGGTGAAAATTGTTTCTGAGGTTGACTTGAATTGTCATGTGGAACCAGCTCTTTCTCTCTTGTGTTGGCTTTCTTTGGCCTTTTTCTATTCTACTTAGATCTTGTTTTCATTTGGTTTACTTGCTGACTGTCTGCAATCTACATCTGCTTATAGGGACTTCAAAAATGAAAGCAAGCAAATTAATGGGTTGGTTTGCAGAAAAAGATTTAATGTGACTCTTAGATAAACATCTCCTCAGGTCTTTCTTTTTCGACTTGCTGTGAAAACCCCTGCATCTTTTCCTTCCATCATAGGGATGTTGAATTAACCTGTTGAACTGAGTCTGTTTCTGTCAAATCTGGGACAAAAGTTTAGACTTCTAAACAAATTCAGTCAGAGTACATTCACATCTCTGTTTTTTCTCTCTATGTGCATTCTGTGGGCAATCCTTTGGGAAAGAATGTTTGCTATGTTACCAGATTTGAAAAGAAAACTTTAGATTGAGCACATAAATTAAATTGTGCGTTTCAAATTCTAAAGTACTAGAAATGGCAATTAGTTTCTAACAGTTTTCTTTGGAAAAAACAAGAAATACCAAGCAAGCAGTTCCCATCATTTATAGATAAATGTTTTGTGTTTAGAAGGAGCTCCATAAGCACTATTTACTAAGCTAATAAAGGACAAGTAGTTGAAGTTTGAACAAGAAGAAAGATTTTAGCAAATTATTCACAGTGTAAGTAAGAGGGATTCGATTTATTTCTTATCATTGTGATCTTTTACTCTGACCTCCTTTATAACACAGAATAGGTGTCATGGGTTCAGCAGCAGCAGTCATTTTTCTTTAAGCAGTAGCTGGTGTAGCACTGTGTTTTGGATTTTCGGC
>JASSUY010048886.1:0-20483 GCA_032466535.1 Forpus xanthops
GCTTCTCTGGGCACCCTGTGCCAGCGCCTCAGCACCCTCACAGGGAACAGCTTCTGCCTTGGATCCAACCTGAACTTCCCCTGTTTCAGTTTGAACCCGTCACCTCTTGTCCTATTGGTACAGTCCCTGATGAAGTGCCCTTCTTCAGCATCCCAGTCACTCATGTGCCTTCTCTGAAGGGACTTCACTTTCACACATGGCAATGGCGTACATGGGGTTTGGAATCCAGGGACAGAGCGTCCTTTGTGTGCCCTGTGCCCCCCTGCCCTACATTCCCTGCAGCAGGATGGCATTCCAGCCACCGGCACCTGCTCCCACGCTGCGTCTGCTGTTACACCAGCATTGGAACCCACATTTGTCATCGGGTCCCAGCTGTCACCCGTCCCCTGTCCCAGCCTGCTCAACCCGCTGGCTCTCGGTGCGGGTCACACTGACCACGGGGGGTCTGGGACCAAATCCCATGGGATCGCTCCATGCACACCCCACAGAGCCCACCTCACCCTGGGTCTCTGCCAGCTGCCGGTTGCGGGAGTTCTGCTGGATCAGGCGCTTCATCTCCTCCAGCTCCGTGTGCTCCCGCAGGTGGTGCCGCTTCAGGTTCTCCACATGCTGGACCATCACCTCTGCTGCTCGGCTCATCCGGGCCTCCTGCGGCCAGGCAGGATGGGAAATTGGGATCCCCATTCCCTGGTCCAAGACCCAGGTCCCTGCCTGTCCTGCATTGTGCATCCACCCGGGGGTGCAAATGCTGCCAATGGCAGGCAGATCCCTTGCACCCAGTACATGCAAACATAGAATCATAGAAAGGTTTGGGATGGAAAGGACCTTAAGATCATTCAGTTCTAACACCCTGCCATGGCCTTAAACACTGCCAGGGATGGAGCATTTACCACTTCTTTGGGCAACCCATGCCAGTGACTCACCCCCCTCGCAGGGAAGAACTTCTTCATGTCATGCCACGTTCATGAAGTCAATATCAGCACCACGAGGAGGGACAAACCCCAACAAGCCCAGGGATAGGTCCCCATGTCCATCCACAGGACCCCTCATAGCTCCCAGCCTTGCAGAGTGCAGACATCACAGACCTGATGTACAGCCCCCAGTTTCTCTGCAGCACTGGTTGCCCGCTCCACAGCAGCCGCCAGCACGGCCAGGCTGTGCTGAAGCTGCTCCAGTGTCTCCCTGCAGCCCGTGTCAGCGCAGAATGGACCCAGCCTCTGTGGAGGGAAAGGATGAAGATGTTGGAGACAAGACTTCGGGTTGTCCAAACCCCTCTAGGGCTGGATGCCCCCTGCCCTGATGCCCACCTACCTCCAGAGCAGCCCGGCACTGCCCCAGCTCCTCCTGGATGTTTTCCTCTGCCGCATCCCGTGCCCGTTTCTCCACCTGCACCCGCTGCCGCAGGGTGAACACATCACAGCGAAAAGCCAGGGCGAGGTGGGCAAAGGCTGCCTGTGGGGCGGGAGGGAGAGAGGTGGGACACAGGGTGACAGGGATGGCACCAGGGCCACGCGCTGCTGTTCCCAAGCCCCAGACAGACTCCCTTAGCAAGCCACCAAGCAGGGCAGTGTGAAGGATAGCTAGCATTTGCCCTGGAAGCCATTAGTCTGCTGCGGGATGGGGATGGTCCCCATGAGATGCCATCCTGACCAAGAGACATGCCCCATGGGTAATGCATGTCAATCCCAAGCCCTCCTGGCAATAGCACACAGCAGGCAGATGCCAGCCCTCACTGCAGGTCCCAGCTGACAGTGGAGCCTGACTCAGCCCTGGCACTCATAGCAAAATGGTTTTTATTAGCACGGCTTCCACCACCTCCCCGGCTTAGTGGCACTTTTGGCAAGCTGCAGAGCACCCGGTGGGAATGCTGAGGATGGGCTTATCTTATGTGGAAATGCAGCTGCCTCCAAATGCCAACAGCTTCAGCAGGAAAGAGATTTGTGGATGCCAGGAGACTGCGGTGCCCAGAGGGTAGCTAGGAGCAGGGCACAGCCCTGGGACCATGAGCCAGCAAAGTCCCTGTGTCCCCTGTCCCCCTTCCACAGCCCTCACCTCCACATCCTGCTCTGTCAAATCCACCCTGCAGGAAGAGAAGTGCTGTCAGGAATGGACTGAATGCTGAAAATGCCCTTGGTCTGCTCGCAGGGGTGCCAGCCTCCTCCAGAGATGGAAACCCAAGTGCCCCTTGTCTGGAGAATGGCTCTTGTGCAGTGGAAAAGGAGGCAAGTCCAATCCCTGGAGCACACAGTGCCCTGCTATGGGACCCCTCTGTCCCATAGTCCCTGGAGGTGCTCTCTGCTCTTACCCATGCAAGCCGAGTCTCTCCAGCACCGCGAGCTCACTGGGGAAGCTCAGCAGTGGCTCCTCTGGAGTTTCTGCATCTGCAGGAAGGCAGCAATGCCATGGGAGAGACCACATGTAAAGGCTTTTCCTTGGCCTTTCCTCCTCCCTCTGCCCTCCTGTCCCAGCCGATAGCAAGTTCTCATGGTGTGGGACCATCCCAGTCCTTCCCCTAGGGGAACTTCAGGCTCCTCCAGGCCCATCTCCCTTCCCCACGTCCCCATCAAAAGAGATGACCCTCATCAAGCCACGCTGTTCCCACACTCATGCCCAGCTTCTCCAAGCCTCCCCCTAAGGCAGGGATGTGGGAAGGGGACTCACCCACCTTCCTTGGCCCCAGCACTGTCCCTGGTGGGCACAGCTACCTCCTGCCTGTCCGTGCCTGGCACCTGGGGGCACAAGGGCGCTGTTGGAGCAAACCCCCCCTCAGTGCTGGGCAGCATCCCAACAAGAGCAGCACCAAGAAATTGGGGGTCCACATGAGCCTGAGATGGTTCAAGGGAAGAGCCTCCCCAGCCTGCTGCCCTCCTCTCCCCTCTCACCTCACCAACATGCTCCATGCTCTGCTCACTCCCAGCCAAAACCCGGTCTGGGTGCCCCTGGGGACTGCTCATCCTCCCTGGTGACAAAAAAGGGTGTTTGGAGCTGGGCAGCAGTGTCCCCTCCCCAACCTGACACCACTTGAAGGGAGATCCCAAAATCCCCGCTGGCATTTCTGCAGGCTCTGGGGGCAGATACCCCCCCAGAATATCCCTGTGGGGTGAAGGGAGCTGGGCCAAGGCAGTGGGAGGACGGGGAGGCCACTGCTGTTGAGGCAGATGCAGGGAATGGGGTTGGGGTCCCAGGGTTGGATGGGTGTGGGGTTGCAGGCAGATGCTGCCAGGCCAGGGAACCCACATGATGCTGTTCCAGGAGGCAGAGTGCAAAACCCACCCCATTCCCCCCATCCCCATGCTGGGCTGTCCTTACCTTCATCTGGAGACACAGGGAGCCCGGCCAGCTCTGCCTGCTGCTCCCTAAGGAGAGAAACCTGAGTAACCCCCACAGAAACCCTGGCAGCAGAGGCAGTATCCCACCCGCTCTGCCCTCCTCCAGTACCCCGCAATGTGTTGCTACTCTGTGGGCTGCTGCTCCAGACCTGGGTCCTCTCTGAGCATCCCCTGCAGCCTGCTCTGTCTCTGTCCCCGCTGTCCCTGGCACAGATGCAGCAGCCACTGCAGAGCCGGCACGGAGGAGCCGGCCGGAGCCGTTTCCAGCCAGCAGTGAGTCACCAGCCCACGGCCCTGCTTCTCCTCAGCACATTACTGCTTTATTTCCCTTTGCCCTGGCTGTTGAGCACACCTTGCTGCTCGCCGGCCTCTCCCCAGGCACAACAGACCTGGCTGCTGGCAGAGCCCAGGCACCGTCTCACATGACTATCACAGGGACTGAACATGATTTTGCCCCCAAAAAAGTGCACTAGGATGGCCTCACCACCCCAAAACTCTGTTCTGTGTGTCAGGGAATCTGGCAGCTCCGCAGCATCCCTGCTCATTGGGATGCTCATTGATGGAGCACACTGGGGATGGCAGATCACCAATGCATAGAGATACAGGGGCTGCTGCCTCGTGTTGGAGCTCAGAAGCAACCTGGGAAAGGGTTCGAACCCGAAACTTTGCTCCTGGCTCCAGAAAGGGACACAGTTGGGTTTTTCCCTCTTCTCCCTGCAAACCTGGGAGTCATTCTCCAGGAATGGTGGCTGCAGAAGAAGCGTTCCCTGTGCCAAAATGATGCTCAGTGCCTTGTGTTGAAGCTCAGCACCCACCTGGGACAGGATATGAATCCCAAAACTTTACTCCTGGCTCCAGAAAGGGCTACAGTCAGGCTCCTGCAAGCCTGGGGGTCATTCCTTATGAGTAGTGGCTGCAGAAGGGGTTCCTGTGCTGAAATGATGCTCCAGCCAGGATGCCCCCTTGCCTGGCACTACCGTCCCTATCCCATCCTTGCCAGCACCCCAGGAATCCATGGGGTGAGCTTGTCGTGCACATACCTCTGAGGTGAGGGGCCGGGCCCCTTTATCCTCTGCCGCTGCCGCCGTTGGCGCCCCTGGGTGAGCCCCTGTGCCTCCTCTTCCTCCTCTCCAAGTGAGGTCCCTGTGAGCGGCTTCATCTGCGAAGCGCGGAGGCTCCGGGACCAGCACACCTATCACGAGAGACACATATTAACTGCGCGCAGATGGGAGAACGCCTCTTAAATGTTATATTTTTAAAGCATTTTCTCACCCAGCAGGAGCTCCAAGCTCCTCTGCTTTAGTGTGGAGGCATCTGTGGGAAAAGAGGTGGGGAGGCCCGCTGCAATTCAGGAGGATGCTGCTGGGATTCGGGCGGGCACAGAACGATGGGATGAGGAATTTAATACAAGCCCCATTCCTGGGCAGTGTTGAAGCTGGATTACCCCCGTTCCCTTCCCGTGGGACAACTGGGGCTCCTGATGTGGGTCATCTCCATGGGGGGAAGATAAGCTTGCACCTACCTACTGCTGAAGCACCCATGGCAGAATGGGAGAAACCTGCTGTACCCCAAGCATCGCCCTGCCAGGCTGGCTCCCAGACAGACACAAGGAAGAGATTCCCGATACCAAGGGAGCCTGGGCATCTCGTTTGGGCTGGTTTGCAACGTTTAAAAAACAGAGAAAGCCAGCAGAAAGTGCACAGCCCTGTTCCCAGTGCAGGGTGAAGGGATTCTCCTGCAGGATGTGTCTCCTCAGGAGCTGTGCCACAGACATGCACATATGTGGTAGAAAGAGGGGGCTTAGGGCTAGGACAGGAAACACAGCAGAGATTGAAGGGGACAGAGAGCAGGGTCTGCTTGAAGTCCCACCGGCCTGCAGAGAGCCTTGACCCTGCTCAGTATAGGTCATCCCATCACCAAGCAGGGCCATCACCCATCCTGCCCCCATGCTGACTGGGGCCATCACTCATTTTCCAGATCTCAGCCCTGATGAAGGTGTAAAGCAAGCAGCACCTGGTATAAGACGAAACAAGCTCATTTCATGCCTATACACTGGAAATCGACCTTGATATCTCTGCCCAGGGGCTCAGGAGCCCCGTGGCCATCAGGGATCAGCCAACCCCATCACAGTGGAGTTTTTCCTGAGGGCTGCTCCCTGATGGAAATCACTCACTCTATAATACCCCCAGGAGACCCTGCTGCTGCCTACAGCTCAGACCGACTCCCAGCCACTCACTCTTGATGATGGAAACACAGAAGCATGCAGCACGGCACAAATAACCCCCTCGGGAAGCGCTTCTCCTCGGCTCAGCCCGTTCACCAAGCTCCCCCCGGGTCGTTACCTGCCTGAACGTGTCTCATGCAGCTGAAGGCAGATGCTGGGGCCGCCCAGCCCGGATCCAGCACTCAGACCCCGGCAGACAGGGGTTGGGGGTGCCGGGGTCCCGCTCGGTGCGTGCTCCCCGGAGGGGAGAGCGACGGGATGTGCGGCAGAAGGAGCTGCCAGGGAAGAGCTGAATGCGAGAAGGCCTTTAAAGGACATGCACGAGAGCGTCTGTGAGCTCCCGCACGGGGCCGGGCCGGGCTGAGCGGTTTGCAGGTGGCCACAGAACCTCTGTGTTTGGTGCGGGGCCGGATCCTGCGCCCACTCTTTGGAGGTGGCAGAGCTGGGAGAGACCATGGCTGCTCCCTCCGTGCTTGTGTCTGCAGAGCAGAGTGGATCTGAGCCTCAGCACCTCCCTGGCAGGAGGCTCAGGGCTCTGGACTTCCGAAGAGTTGGGAACCCCTTCATGCCTTCATGGGGCACACAGCATGAGGCTAAATCAGGATAACAGATGAGGAGCCCCTGCAGCATCCTATGTGCTGAAGCAGGAAAGCCGCTCTCCCAGGACCCTCATCCCTCTTGTCCCTCTCAGCAGCCCTACTTCCCCCCAGCAATCACCCCCACTGCCCCTCCTGCCCAATCCTTTGCTCAAACCTTCTAAAGCCGCTTTCTTCCCCTAATGAGCTTATATGGAGTCAGACTCTATGCTCAGCGCTACAGGGGACCAGGCTTCAGGCAGGCAGCTGCTGTTAGCCCATGGGACCCTAATGTACCAAGAGGAATAAGGGAAGTCCTTGGTGTCTGCAAATCTCTTAAGCCCTGAGGTCAGCCAGCAAACGGCACCTCCCGGTCCAGGGGTAGGGCTGACCCAGCACCATATCCATCAGCAAGAGCCAGAGCACAGGATGCAGCCCCAGGGCCTGGGAGAGCTGAGAGAACCCATTTGCAGCTCCAAAGCAGGATCTGTGCCACAGTGGAATAAAGCTTTGGAAATAGCCATCAACAGTGGTCCCCACCAGCTCAGGGCTTCCAATGTCCTTGAAGCTCCCAGGGATGGGTATTCCCCTCTTGGGGCAAACACCTCCTGCTTTGACCTGAACCAAAACCAGAGCTGCTCAGAAATCACAAATCATCTTAGGGGAAGGATAGCCACAGAATCCCGCACTGTCTTCCCTGTAACACACATACCCAGCAACACAAGCTGTAGTATGTATGACTAGCACAATTAATGACAACACACCATAAGTTCACACTGCCAGGACAAAGGACATGCTGAAAGGCAGACTGCAACTGTCACTCTCTGCTTTACAGTCTTATATATCTCCTGCCTTTCCTTAAAATTACTTCCCCTGGGATTTCCTCCCTTCTCCAGCCCTTTAAACTTTCTGCCCATCTCCTTTTCTGCCCATCTCCACCAGTTTCAGGTGCAAGGGCTGATCACTTATGCTTCTTTTTAGAGAACAATTTGCAGACACATTCCCTGAAGCAAGCAGGATGCACGAGAATGCTCAGGGCTTGGGGTGACAGAGCTGGGTCCATTCTGCAGGAGGGTACATCAGGCATGTCCATCCAGCTGAGTGCTTCCCGAGTCTCTCAGTGAATTTCCCAGCTGGCTGCTATCTCAAACCACTGGTGAAGTCTCAAGGCATCAAGTCAGGTTTGCATCAGCACTCCCAGTCCTGTGCTACCCCACCTCCAGGTGCTGTTTCATTTCAGAAAGGGGAGACCCAAGCAGATGAGAAGGGCCTTCCTTTGGGCTGAGACTCAGCAGATGGAGCCCCATTGCCCTGATGCCATTCCCCTCCAGGATCTGCTTTGGCACATGGATCTAAACTATTTATTTTAATGCTGAGTGCTTTCTCTAGCCAAGCATGTGCTTCCTCCTCAAGAGAGTGCAGCCAAGGCTCCCATAACAGGACATGGAAGTAAAAGCACCTTCAAAGCATGATGCTGAGCAGAGTGTACTAAACCAGGGTGGCAGGGGACAGACACCTTTGCACACCATTGCCTTGCCACCAGCACAGCCTGGTGTAGGAATGAGGCCCTGACATAGATGGTGAAGGGATTAACACGGTGTGAAGTTGACTGAAACTCAACTTGTCTCTCATTTACATATAATGAATACAGCAAAGTGAGAACATGGCTGCTCCCCCATCTATGACAGCACCAACAGGTAATTTGACTACAGCCTCACCTCCGCTTCTCTCAGAAGTATGAATGTGGCATTTGAACAGGACTCCTGTTGCAGACAAGTTGATGGGTTTGCTCCTCTCTCCTCCCCTTCATAAGTTTGCATGTCCATCAGGTGATAGCCAGGTGGAACTAAGCTTAATGAATCACCATTTGGGTTTTCCCACATGAGCTCAATCAATCACTGGCCAGCTATGGCTTTGAGAGCTGATGCAGTAAGAGAAGTTATCAAGAGCAATTCCAAATCTGTATTTCTGTTGCTTCAATCAACTTCACTATCTATGGATGTGTAATTGTGAAAGTTCTGATTTAACACAACTGGATACATAGTGTTAAATAGGTGCACTCTGATCTCTGAGGGCTGGCTGGAATACAAAGGAGTTTATTTTCTGTCAACTTTCTATGTTCTTAATATAACAGCAGGTCCTGCTGGTCCTGTCCCCACAGAGAGCAGCAGCCTGGCACCAGGCAGGCAGCAAATCAGGCTCTGTAGCCTCTGCTCTGTGTCCTGGCATGTCCATGGCTGCACCAGGTTGCTCTGTGGGGGACACAGACCTTAAGACACCATCACACTGGCTCCCCACAACAGAAAAGAGTGTTTCTGCTCAAAGACTTCTCTATTCCTTCCCCATACACGTGATTCAGAAAGAGGCAATGCTCGTCTTTGCAAATAACCCCATTCAAAAGGCGTCAAAAAGCATTTAATAAAGCACCTAGGGACTTCTAAGCCCTTATTTTTAATGTATGAGCATCTAAATCATGATTGCAATCCAGGTATTGTAGCACAATCAGCAAAAGCAACCCAGCTCCCCATGCACAGACCTGTTCTGCAGCGATGGACAAGGCCCTGCTGGGAGAGCTCCAGCCCCAAGAGATGAGCAGCAGTGAGGGGCTGCGGGCTCTGGCGCTGCTCCTCGTGCCTCCTTCCAGCAAGGTCCCAGCAGCAATGCAGCAACTTATTGCAATGGCATCTTCCCAGGGCTCTTCCTGAGCTGAACCTGCGGCTCAGCTCACAGAGCCCATGGGCATCTGGATTATTCACTTCTCAGAGGAAAGCTGCTCAGACTGACACTGGCTGCTACTGCTGATGCGGCAAATGTGATTTATTAGGTCTGTGCAGGGGGCCCAAGCATAAAGCAACACCCCAACCCTCCACCTAATTCATCTTTGTGTGGCCCTGTGCCTCCTAAGCTGACAGGGATCTGGCAGCCACCAGACTACAAAAGGGAGAACACAGCTCTCTTCCTATGATTAAAAGCTTGTTGGCAAAAGACAGACAAGAAAGAGAGGTTTTGCTTCTTCTGATTCAGTTTGAAATTTCAGGTTGAATTAAAAAGCCTGCAAAGCCTTCCCCCAAGTGGTTCGGCCTCACATCAGGGTGTCACAGCCACCAGATCTCGATCTAAAACTGCATCAGCATATTAGGGATTACATGCATGTGATTCACATGCTGTCACTGAAGCTTCTGCAGGGAGAAGCAGGGGGACTATCAGCTCCCCTGAAAGAGGGGACATAGCCACTTCCTGGACAGAGGCAGCCCTTCAAGGGATGGACATGGACCGTTTTGAGGAAAATAAATGGAAATGGAAAGTGAAAATTAGTTTCATCACTTCCCAGCAGGGTATTGCATGGACTAAGGTGGTCCAGCTCCTACATGGCTTTGAATAACATCAGTGAGTGCAGCATTCACACACCTCTGCCCACCCAAAGAAGGTTCTCCGCTGTCCCACCATGACATCAAGATGCCACTTAGGGAGTGGAGACATCATCTTGTCATGAAACTGGTTCAAAACTCACCATGGGATAATGAGAAGGCAGCAGAGTAGACAGAAAACCCATGCAAGTGCATCTTCATTTCCTTTAAAACAAACCAAAACTGGTAGGCCAAAAAGGGAGTTCCCCTCCACACCGTGAAGGAAGCAGACCTTTACAAATGGAAGAGGAAGCTGATAAGGAAAGACTGTCAAATACCCCGAATAAACAGGCTGAAAATGATACACTGCCTTCTGCATACAACTTGGGAAATGTGTAAGACAAAGCTTCAGACCTTCCCCTTCACCAACACTGCTCATAAATCAGGACAAGGATAAACCCAGCCCTAGCTCTCCCTCTGCTCTTGGATAAGGTTCTGCTGAGCTATAAAACCTGACTGATGTCTTTTGCCGCATCCACCTCTTTGAACTGCTCAGGCTGAATTTTAAGTTCCTAAAAGGGTCAAGAGGAGTCAAAAAGTGAAGTTTTCCATGCACGTATTACCAACCACCACCTAAACAAGGAGTCTTCCACCAGCACTTCCAGCATCTCCAGGGTATGCTTCCAGTTTTCCTGCCACGACTGCTATCCTGCACAGCCCAGAGATATCCACAGTACCTGATAAGCTGCAGCCAGGAGCAAAAACAGGGCTAAAAAGGCTCTTTCTACAAGACAATGTTATGCCTCCAGGACTGGATCCCCCCCTTCAGTTTGCAAAGCTGATCCCTCACTACTGCTCCATGCAAAAAGCACATAGGCTGGCCCAAAAGGCAGCTCCCAGCACATCCAGATGAGTTTAGAAGTGCAAAGATGTGTACTGCACATAGCAGCCAAGGGCAGGCAGTGAGAGTGAGCCTGCTGCCTAAAGAAACCAGTAAGCAGCTACAAAACCAAGCATCCATCAGGAGCGATGCACACTGCTGCCAGGAGACTTCAAACCTTTATTGCTGCCCAGGGCTCTAGATATACATGGCCGTCCTTCCAGTTCTTCATCAGGGACACCAGGAAGCTGATGACCAGGTGAGTTTTGGAGATGAGCTTGTCCTCAGTCAGCTTCATGTGACCAACAGCCACAGCCCTGGGGGCAATGACACTGAAGTCACTGGTAGAAGCTTTGCAGGGAATCTATAAAGACAGCAGGCTGCTACCTAATAAAGCCAGAAGAGCAGGCTTAGACCTTGGTGATTAGGGCACAACTTCTATTTATGTCATAGTTTGGGCAGCCCTACAATAGCTTCAATATACTCAGCTATTAACTCACTGGTATGCAAATACATCAACAATGCGGCTCCCTGGAGGTTTCTTCCCTCCAGCTAATGTAGACCTTGAAAGCCTTGTCAGTCCAATGCCACCTAAAATAGCTCAAGAGATCTTTACTATAGTCAGAAATCTGTGCTCTCAGCATTAAGAGCATCACTTAATACTCCAGAGTTTCATTCCTCTGGCTGGATCAAAATGTTAATGAGCAAACCTGAAGCAGTAACATGTCTCACCTACATGTTTTCATCCCTCTTCTCCCTTTGTAGATGGAAATGTTTATGAAGTTTTAAACAGCTCCTTCCTGAAGCACGCAATGCTTCAGAACCACCATTATAACTACAGCACTACCTCGCTCAGAGCCCATCCACTCTTTCCCATAGTTATCTTTCCAGTCCTCCAATCAAAAACGTGCCCAGCTGAGGTTTGCAGTGGGTACTTTCAAGGACACAGGATACAAATCTGGAAACAGCCACACTATAAAGCACTCTTCATTAGCACATCACTAAGCACTTTGCAAAGGGCTGTGTCATCATTGCCGCATTGAAAACCAGGAAAGGGGCATAGAGGGGTCCCTGTAAAAAGATTTAAAGCAGATAATTCAAGTTCACCAGGTCTTTATCTTAATGCCACACTCTCCTGCATGCTGAGATTTGTAAATCCCAGCAGATCACATATAAAGAACCTGGCAGATCATTGCGGCACCACCCAAACATTAGCTCAGCCAACATGCACAAAACACACCCCTCATGCCTTGGTGTCTTCAAGCCATGATAAAAATCACACTGGTAAATTAAACCTGGTCCAGAATTACAATACTCAAACAGCCTCAGGTCAATTTCTGTCTTAATTCAGCCATGTGTTAAGGGCATTAAGGATCCACAAACTCCACCACGTTATATTGCTTGCTAGGTGTTCTGAGCCACCACAACATGAAAAAACACTTCCAGTAGGCACTGTTTGGACAAGACAACATTTTGGCTACCAGGATGGCACTGTGGGCAAGGAGGGGGTCAGCTTTCCCAGCCTTATAGACTCGTAGAGTCACTTAGGGTGGAACAAGAGCTTTAAGATCATCCATTGTGCAGACCTGGCAGCCTGATGCTTTGAGCGCTGACGCTGTGGAGAAATGAAACAAGGGCACAGGCACACACAGGAAGCACTGCGGCTGTCATGCTCCATTTTGAACCAAGCAGCAGATGTGAGTTGATTAAAACAAGAAGTGATACCTGCAAACCAGACCGATGGGACACACATGCTCAATCCGGCCCTTCAGGGATGGAGACATCGCTCCCTGCAGCAGAATCAGCAAAGGGGACCTCAAGCAGAGAACTTTCTGGTGGCTGTGCCGCCTCTTGCTGCCAGGTGGGCAATGTGGGGGGCTGCTCCACAGAGACCCCTCCTTATTAGAGAACACACAGGGAAAAGGGCATTGTTCCCTCTCTGGCCGGCAGCTTGCCTCAGGTGCAGCACCACTGCGGCCCACCGGCATGTGCTCAAGTACTCACCTGCCAGCATTACTTCAGCTATGGCACACAAGTAATGAATAACCCCCCCGCCCGATTAAACAAAGCCGCCTTTTATGTGCCAACCACCTACAAGAGAGTTTCCTTAATGCAGTTTTCCCCCTCCAGGCGATGCTCGTCCCGGCCACCCCTCACACCCCTGGGCTCAATGCGGAAATGGGGTAAATCAGCGATCTGAGGCGCTCCCACTGCCACGGGCCGTGGAGGGAGAGCAGCGGCCTCGAAATGCCTCACAGGCCGGCCCTCCGCAGCTCCTCCTCTACCGCCATCTTGGGAGAGCAACGAGGGAGCCGCCATCTTGAGTGTGGCGAGGCGGGAAGGCCAGGGCCGCCATCTTGAGTGTGGTGAGGCGGGAAGGCCGTGGCCGCCATCTTGAGTGTGGCATGGCATCCATGGGAGGCCGCTCAGACACAGAACAAACAGACAACTGGAAATATATTCATTGTTTAACCAAGAAACCTTCGTCTTCAAGCCTTACGGCATGTGTAGGGCTGGGACGGTGCTGCCCAGTGATAGCCCACCTCAACCTAGGCTGGCATCAAGGCACACGCAAAGCCCCAGGCAAAGACAGGGGCACTCCAGTCACAGCCCACATGTGCTGTGTCTCCATGCTCTGGTGGTGAGCCCAGGGAGGCACTGGGCTGCAGACACCACCGCCTAACAGCTGGCTCTGCCCAAGGAAGACAAGGCTTTGTGGTTCTCTTTGGTGCTCACCTGAGTGAAGAGAGAAAGAGGAGTCAAGGACAGGGAACCCCACGGGCACCATGCTTAGCACAGCTTTAGCAGGTACTTGTCTGTTTCCCATCACCTGGGGCAGCCCAGGAGCACAGTATCCCCCTCACCTCGCCCCCTCCAGCACCGCCTGCAGTGATCTCCTCAGAGCCGCATTGCTGTGGTCCAGCGCGGCAGCCAGAGCACTCCGGTGGGATGGGGTGACCTGAAGGAGAGGAGCGAGGGGCAGAGCTGCACCGCCAGAGCCCCCCGGGGCAGCTCCAGGCCCCGAGCCCGGCCCCACTCACCTGGCTGTGGTACATGGTGAGCACGGCCATCAGCAGCCTGGTGTAACTCAGCGAGGCGCGGAAGGCTGGGGCCTGCCGGCACAGCGTCAGCACCAGGAGATCAAAGAGCTCAGGGGGTAGCAACTCCTGGAATGGCCACAAGCAGGGAGGTGACCTGGTCCTTGCTCCGGTGCTGCTGGAGCTGCCAAGGAGCCATGGGGAGATGAGGGGGTCCTCACCTGCCGCCCCAGCACGGCCTGAACTATCAGCAGGAGCTTCTCTGACAAAGGCACCTCCAAGACCTGGCTGCAGAGAAGATGCGATGCTCTCATGGAGCTCCGGGGTCCTGGAGCAGCTGGACCCATTGAGTGGAGCTGCTGCTCCTGTCATCTCTTACCTCAGCACCAGTCGCACACAGTCTGGCTCCAGGCACTCCTCCACGAGCTCACACACCAGCTTGGTTGGCTCAGCACCTGCAAGGGTAGAGCAGAAGGGGAAGAGAGCCTGAAGAAGCTGCCAAATCCATGGGGATGTGTCCAACCCTCCCTGGCACGCCTTCACACAAGGGTACACCCAGAAACCATGTAGTGCTCAGGATAATCCTGTGCCCATCTGCAGCAAGGGTTTAATTCACACCAATCCCCAGGAGAAGGGGATGCTACTGTGGCAGTGATTCCTGCAGGACCCTCTTCTCATGCCAGCAGAGCCTGCCTGGGCAGTTTTTAGGAGCTGGCAGGAACACTCTAGTCCATGGAGAGGGATGGCAGCTTTCCTTTGGGAGAACTGATGCTGGGAGCCAGCCTGGCATCTACAACTCATCTCCCATCCTAACTCCCAAGTGTTCACCTGCCCTGATAAACCCAGCACCATTCCTTCATGGTTCCTGATCTATTTTGGGCAATAAATATCTCCTAGGAGAAGAGAAGCTAGGACTCCCCTTCCTGATGGATGCATCCCATGACCCCTCTCCATTGGCTACCAGACAAAGCCTCCTGCCAGCCCATCACACCTTCCCCAGGCTCCTGCAGCACTGCAGCCACCAGGACACGACAGAAGGGCTGGGAATACTTGGAGCAAAATGAAGCGAGGGCGGTCATGAGGTGTCGGGAGGGCAGCTGGGTGAGGGACAGGACCTAGGGACAAGGAAAGGCAGACTGGGATGGTGGTGAGGGAAGCGGAGGGCCGGAAGTCTCTGCTGCTCTCACACGTACTCGCCTGAGGAAGAGCTGTTGTGCCAGGGTGGCCGCGCTGGTGTAGCTGAGCTCAGGCCTGAGAACCAGCAGCCAGCTGCAGAAACGCACCAGGAGGTGCTCCGGGCACGTGGAGAGCTGCAGGAAGGAGCACAGCCCCTCGAGCTGGGATGGCAGAGGGGACAGGACATTAGGGACAGCAGCAGGCCCTCAGCAGCAGCAGCAGTTGCAGTGGGGATGCTGAGACTCACCTGGGCAGGAGAGCAGCTGTTCAGGATGTGCAGCTCAGGTGGGATGCTGAGATCCGGGTGCTGGAGGGAAACCTTGAGTTACAACACACCAACCACAAAGCACAGCTCCAGGGCTTTTCTCCTCACTGCCACCCCCTGCACAGACCCACAGGTGCCCATACACAGCAAACCCCTGTGAGGTGGAGGCAGGTACCTGAGCCAAGAGGAGGTGGCAGCAGCCTTCAGTCATCACTGCAAACCCACATCCTCTCCCATTCCTTCCAGAGCCCCTGTCTTGAGCCCATCAAAATCACCAGCTCCAGGAGAGAGACAGAAGCAATACTTACACTGGACTCCTTCTGCAGCAGCATCTTCAGCCTTGGTCCATGCAGCTGAAGAAAATGAGATAAAGGAATAGGAATCAGAGTGTAAAGGCTCAGTGGCTAGAAGGGAGAAGCAAACCCTGTCTGGTACCTGGAGAAAGGACTGGACCTCCACTGCCAGCTCTGCCTGGTAGATCTTCAAGGGAGCTTCTTGCTGGGAGCTTTGCTGCACAGCCCCATCTGGGCTTTGGGCAGATCCATCTCCTGAAGACTCCTCTGGCATCTCCTCTTCCATCCCTGCCACATCCCCAACCTCCTGCATTCCTGGGTAGTCAAACACCACCTCCTCCAGCAACACCCTCTTCCCTTCCCTCTCTTCATTCAAGTCCAGGCTCTCCTCTAACACCTCCTTGTGCTTCCCACCATGAAGCACAGAGTCAGCCCCATCCCCAGCACCACTAGGCTGTTTGCTGAAGCACCAGTTCAGTTTCCTTCGCCCCTCTGGATTGCTCTGGGCAATTCTCTGGCCCAGGCACCTAAGCTGCTCCTGGCATGTGGAAGACAAGGGACTGGGAGGTGGGCAGCACCTTGCTGCCCTTGCTTCCTGCCGGAGCAGATTCCCCAGCGCCTGCACCCAGGGATCCACATGGGAGCCCTGCTCCAAAGCCTGGAGCAGCCGATCGAGGCAGCCCCCTGGTACCATGGCTTGCACCACGAGCAGCAGGGAGAAGAGGTTTCTTTGGCACACAACAGGGAGCAGCAGCAGCCGCGGCTTCCTGGAAGGGAAGAAAGGGAAGGGCGATACATCAGAGAAAATCCTTGTTTCCCATGGAGCAGCATCTAATGGGCCCAGGAAGCAAGAGGAGGCAGAAAACACAGAACATCTCAAGTTGGAAGGGACCCATAATGATCCCAGAGTCCAACTCCCTGCTCCTCACAGGACTACCTAAAGCTAAACCCTATGGCTAAGAGCATGGTCCAAATGCTCCTTGAACTCTAAACCCAGGCTGAATCATGCCTTATACCTTCATCAGCTTCTGCAGGCAAAGACCAGCCCATCCCTGCCACAACCCTGACATGACCATGGGAAAGAGGATGTACTGTGCTGAACCGGGCACCTGACACCCCAAATCACCCAGTTTTGGGAACATATCCAACTCACAGAGCCACGGCCCCCTCCGGCCCGTCCAGCGCAGGCTCCTTGGCACACAGGGCTGTAGTAAAGGTCTGCCAGGGAAACACGGGCCCTGGTCCCTCCCCGGGCCGGACCCGCTGCAGCATCCGGAGCGCAGCCAAGGTCCCACAGGAGCTGGAGGCCAGGGCATGGAGCAGGAGGCGGCTCGGCTTGTCCAAGCTCTGCAGCCAGGGCAGCCCGTGGGGCTCCATCGCCTGCACGGGAAGCGCGGAGGGCGCATGGAGGACGGCTCCATCCAGGACATGCTCTGGAGCAAGCCTGCCCCCCCCAGCTCCAGCCTGGGGGCTGCCCTTACCTGCAGGGGGGACCGTGGCTGTCCTCACAGCCCGAGGATGGAGGAGGACCACCGAGGAACCCCCGCCAAGCTCTCTAAACCCGCTTCACTCGCAGCTCCCATCACCCGCTCAACGGGACAAGGAACCGGTGCGTGCTGCTACCGGTGCCCCCCCCCGAGCAGCCCCCATGCCCCCGGCAGCCAGCACTCGGAGACACACACCATGGGGAGGGCAGCGGAGGGTGCTCGGGACACCCCCCGACACTGCCCGGTGTCCCGGAACCCGCGCCCGCTCCACTTCCGGGCCCGCCCGGTTGGAAAAGCGCGCCACATATGCAAATCAATCGCCAGTACACGTTGGATTTATTATGCAAATGAACTCTTAAAGGCAAACCCTCGCGTCCTCCCCCGAGCACAGCCCCAGCGGTGGTCGTTCACAATCCGCTTTACTTCATCACGTCCACGTTGGCTAAAAGCAGTTTAAAAGAGCGCCCGCAGCTCCCCCCCCCCGCCCCGTGTGCACTAAACCCCCGCCAGCCTGAAACCAAGCCCGACCCCCCCCAAGTGAGGGCAGGAGAAGGGGGGCCGGTGCCCCTCTGTACTGAGACCCCCCCCAGCTCCATCACCCCCTGGCTTCCCGTGGGATGTGGGACCTGCTGGGGGGCCATCAACACGGGGGTGATTTCCCCATCCCACCCCATCCAGGGTGCAGCACCCCGAACCAATGTCGGGAGCAGCCCAACACAACAAAAGCTGATGCTTCCCCTCCCAGAGGACATTCCCTTGCCACCAACAGTGGGGCACCCCATGTGCAGCCCCCCCCCCCCCCCCCAAGGCTTTAGTCAGAGTCGCTGAATTCCACAACGAGCATCTCGTGGCTGTATCCCGAGTACCGGAAGTCTGCCTCCACCACAGCCAGGCTGAGAGCCCACTCCACCATGCAAAACTCCTCATCCTCATCAGAGCTCTCCGAAGAAGGCTCCTGCAGCACAGGAGACAGGATGAACCCCAACCTGGAGCCATGCCACCCCCCCCCACCATGTGCCACCCCACTCACAACGGGCACCCTTGGGTGCTGCTGCCTGCATTGTGGTGGCTGGCGGGCAGGCAGCTCATGCAGGTAGATGCAGTCTGACTTGAATGGGCAGCACCCGTGGTTCCGGACAAAGAACTTGCACCTGATTTTCCTATGGGATTCAAAGCACAGTTATGGGCACAGGTCCTGGAGCAGCATGGAGCCCGCAGTGCCACACACTCACCCAGTCCGTGCCTTGAAGGCCTTGATGAGCTTCTCCTTCTCAGCCCCCTCCGAGACCCAGTACTTGTGGGGGATGTAGTAACTGGAGGTGATACGGCATTCCGGGCAGGCCCTGCAAAGGAAATGGGTGCCCAGAAAGGGAGCAGGGAGCACGGGCATAGCACCCACAGTGCCTGGTGCCACCACTCCAGCCTCATCCAGCATCCTCAGCCCCACTGCAACACCCAAATGCCTGTTCCCAAAGGGAAGGTGCTCCCTCCCAAGACCCAGGAGAGGATTTGGGGTGCAGACATGGTGACGGTGAGTGCCCCCCACATCCCCATCCCCGCTCACTTGATGACGGTGCTCTGGAAGTCGCGGCTGCGGCGCCACTTGCGGATGCAGCCCAGGCAATACGCGTGGCTGCAGTTGGGGAGGATCCCGAAGAGCCGCTCCTCGGGAAGCGGCTTCTCGTACACCCGGTCCATGCAGATGCCACACACCACGACCTCGCTCCGGGCCCTCAGTGCCTCGCTGGACACGGGCACTGCCACAGCACCCGGCTCCTTGGGGACCTGCAAGAGGAGCCACATGGCATTGCCCATTGCCACTGCCCCACAGGGACTGGCATGGGGTGACCGGGGCTGCCCGGTGCAGGAGACCGCCACCCACCTCTGCCAGGTCAGTCCTTGTCACCGTCTCCTTCCCAGGATCCAGCCTCAGCACTCGCGGCTGGGAGCCTGCAGGTAGGAGAGCTCTCAGAGGGGAAAGCAAATCCCACCCCGGCATCCAAGAGGCAGGAGGGCTGCTCCAGAGCACAGGCTCCACAGCTATGGTCCCAACCCCAACAAAAGCTGCTTCCCACATCTGAGCACTGCCCACAGATGGAGGGGGGTGAGAAAAAGCATGCACAGGGTGCACCACCATGACCTCAGCCTCACATCCCCAGGAACCTACCTGAGGCCCCCTGAGCTCGTGCAGGGACAGCCTCTCCGCCGACGGCCCCGCGAAGGCCATCATCGGGTGCAGGGATGTTCTCCTTGGCTGGCTTTGCCCCCTCAACCGCCATGCTTGGGAACTTGAAGGCCACGTGTGTCACACTGGGGACGGGGTGGGCCAAGCTGCGCTGGGCTCCCCCCCAGCCCCGGGCCATGGGCACAGGCTCCAAGCCCCAGTAGCTGCGGGGGACTGGGGGCACAGGGCCATAGCGGGTCCCCACCGGCACGGGCTCCTCTCGGATGTGCTCGTAGCTGGACAGACAAAGGGTCCCATCAGCCCAGCAGGACACGTCCTGCCTCCCACCCCGTGCCCGTGGCATCGGCCCCCCTGCTCGCTGCCCCTTTACCTGCACCGCTCTCCGTAGCTGCAGAACCCACTCTGGAAGTATCTGCAGATCTGGGATGACTTTCTGTCGTGCGAGAAGCGGCAGTTCTGGCCCCAGTGACAGAACCCACGCGCAAAATTCCTGCCGGGAGGAGCAGCGGCAGGGCCAGGGTCAGCCCCCGACCCCCCCTGGCCACCCGCCTGCCTGCATGGGGCTGTTTCCAGAGCCCCCAGACTCGTGCCTGGGCTCAGGAGCCCTTCCCAAGGGCAGATCCCAGTGGGAGCCCGGGCTCTCCCTGCACCACCCAGCCTGCCCTCCTGCTGGCCAAACAAAGCCCAGGGCCGGGCTGTCCAGGGGGGCTGGAGCATGAGGCTGGGGTCTCCCCAGGGTGGGGGAGCAGGGAGTCCCACTGCAGTATGGAAGGCATGAAAAGGAGCAGGAATCCTCAGCCTGGGGCTGGCGGGGGGGGGGGGGCATTGCGGCGCTCCTGGGAGCCCCCAGCTCCAGAGCAGGGGCAGCCAGACAGCACAGGCCCCATCCCCTCCATCCCCTCACCCTCCAGAGGATACAGGAAAGGGGAGTTCAAGGGCATCACAAAGCATTCCCTGTCCCCACAGCGAGGGGTTCGCAGCCCAATCTCCAGCCTTTGTCCCGCAGAAGCTGCTCTCAGCCTCCCCCTACCCCTCCAAGTCCTACCTGCACAGGGGTCTCATGCAGCCCCCACGGGCCACCAGCGAGCCCGGCTCCATCTCGTCCTGGCAGCACGAGCAGCTGGGCAACCTCCCGAGACTACTTCTGGCCTTTGCTCGTGTCCTGCTTTTGGCTGGGACGGTTATTTTGCTCCCAGGAGCTGGTGCAGCGTGTTTTGGATTTGGGGCGAGAAGAACATTGATAACGCATGGATGTTGTACTCGTAGCTGAGCTGTGTTTACACTTAATCAAGGACTTCTCAGCTATGCTGACTGCCACAGTAGCAAGGATGAGGGGGGCACAAGAAGCTTGGAGGACACACAGTGGGGGCAGCAACCCACACTTCCCAAAGGGACAGTCCAAGACCATAGGATGTGATGCTCAGGATATGAACCGGGGGGAAAGCTGGCTGGGGGCTGCTGTCAGTCAGTGAGCAACCACATTGTGCATCACTTGTTTTGCATGGTTATGTTACTAAATTATATATTTTATACAAGAGAAGGCTCTGGGGAGACCTCAGAGCAGCTCCAGGGCCTAAAGGGGCTGCAGGAAACCTGGAGGGGCTTTAGACAAGGGATGGAGGGACAGGAGAGGGGAATGGCTTTAACTGCCAGAGGGGAGACTGAGCTGAGCTCTTGGGCAGAA